>JBCJKH010018316.1:4430-18006 GCA_039877255.1 Loriculus beryllinus | reverse complement strand
TGGTTGTGTTCAAGGCCAGGCTGGACAGAGCCTTGGGTGACATGGTTTAGTGTGAGGTGTCCCTGCCCATGGCAGGGAGGTTGGAATTTGATGATCTTAAGGTCCTTTCCAACCCTAACTATTCTATGATTCTATGATCCAGGAGCTAGAAAGAGAGTGGGAAGGTGGTCAGTCACCTAAATACTGGAGCCTTCTCTCTTTAGCCCACTACCAAGTTTATGGTGTATCTTTTCAGGTACTGTTCCTTCTGAGTCACTAGTAATTTGAACTAAACCACCAGAAAGAGATCGTGTTGACAATGAAGAGCTGGTGGCTCTCTGCAGTTACCGGCGAGCAGCTGGTTGCCTTGAGAGCTGTGTGTTTATACTGGTGACTGACTGTCCTTCCTCTGGGCTGCAGGTAGACCTGAAGCCCCCAGCGAAGCTTGAGGACCTGCACTGCCAATACTGGCAGAGGTGCTCCTGCCCCACAGTGCTGCACCCAGGTATGGACTGGTGGAAAAGTGGGAGGCTATCTTACAGGCAAGTTGGGATGAACTAAATTTCTCGGTATAGATGTCTGCTTAACTACACTGAAGCCAGTGCCAATTAAAATACAACCAAAACACCCTTAGCAATCTGGGCTTGAGGATCTGGGTTCCTTCAGAAGTAGTTTCATTCCTTTGCCCAGAGATACCTGGGATGTATAAGCAGCCTCTCTTCCCTGCTGCAGATAGACATTTGGGATCAGGAACGCACAGCATTTCATAACAATTGTACCGGGCAGTGCCCCACTGCTCCCATAGGCTCAAATGGCCATTGGTGAAGGTGATGCTGCCCCAGGCATGATTTGGGGGTTCTGGTTTTGTTTCCTCACTCACTGGTTGGGGGAATGGGCAACTGCTCAATAATCACATCTATTTTCCTGAACTGCTTTGTTGGGACTGGTGAAGAAACAGTAAAATCAGTGCAGTTAAATAAAAATTTATCTTGGTGTCATGCAGAGAGAAAGCCCATTTCATTAGCAAAGGGTAATTGATTAGAAGAGATTAGTCTTCTCGGTACCACTGTTTTGTCTCCTGACATCTCAAAGAAAAGATTTGCAGGAGACAAAGGTCCTTCCAGGTTTTTCTCTTGGTGATGTTGAAGAAGGCCTGATACCACTCCAGGATGGAGGCTGGGAACAGATGCTTGAGATGTGTGTGTGAGATGTGAGTGTACAAGGTGTGTGTGTGAGGGTGCAATGTGTGTGTACATAAGCATGCAAGAAGTATTTGTCTGCAGGATGTGAGTGCGAGTGCACTACAGCAGTGGGTCAGGTGGCTACAGCCGGGGCCCAGGCACAGAGCTGGGATTAGGGCACTGGGAGGCTGAGCTGCCCCTTAGTGTAATTGAAACACCATCCCAAGGCAGCGTTGCCATTTGTGCCCTCTCCTCCACCTCCTGGGGTTCGTTGTGGCTGATTTCATCATGCATTGTGCAGCTGGACTCCTAGGATTCACCTTTTAAAAGATGTACCATGATGAATCAGCTGTAAATTGAGCACCCTGTAAAGATATGATCATAGGGACTAGAAAAATGACTTCTCAGTCAGTCCTCTGAAAGTAAATCAGTTAGTTAAACTTAGGATGTTTTAAAATGAATCCTTATTGGTTAATGACCAGATTTGGTTTGCTCCAGTCATCATCAATTGCTATAATAGAAAACAAAAAATATCCCTTAAAGATATGAGTCATGAGAAGAGCTGGAATATATCACTAACACATAGCTGACAATATTTCCTGCATCGGTTCACAAACTGCCAGGATGTCCCTGCTGAGCTATACACAGTCCATCGTGCTCTCAGGGGGAATATGTGTGCTGTCAGTCATTGGCAGCATAGTAGAGAAACCAGCAATGAAATAAAAGCCTCGGTGCACACAGCGGAGATTGTGGGTTGCTAGAAAACTCCATGAACAGCTGAAATACTGCCTTGAAGCAGATGATCCAGAAACTGAATAAGGCTGCAGAAGGCTGGCTCATTTGTGCGAAATCCTGTGAAATCCTGGAAAGACCCCCTGCATCCTTTGGAAAGGGCACGTTTGGTAAGAGAAGAAACTGTGGGATTATGTCAGCATTTGAGATTTATAAACAGAGATTTGGGATAAAAAATTCAGACTTCACTTAAAAGCATTGAACTAGAACAGGTTTCTGGAGAGAGAAACAGTAAGGGGGAAAGTTGAACTCTAATTTAGCTACAACAATTTTGTAGTAATGTGTTCATCTCCACTTTTTTAAAAAACACTATTTGCAAAGGAAAGTTTATTTTCCCACAGTGAACATGCAACATTCTAAAGGTTACCCAATGACTGATAAAAAGGGGAAGTTTTGTGCCAATGGAATTTACATTTTTACATTTTTTTTTTAGATTCTTTTAGCAGAACACAGATTGTGATAAGGAAAGTTTGACTCGGTTTATGGCAAACCACTTACTAGTCCAGTAACATTAAACTCTACATACTCCTGATTCTTTGCAAGCCTCCAGAATTAACTCCTTGGAGTTGGACTCCTTGGCCCAGCCACCTTCCTGGATGCCCTTGGTTCTGGTGGCAATGGACGGCTGTGTCACGCCACAGGAGCTAACCCCTCTGAGGAGACTAACTAGAAAGCAGATCCTTTTTTGTGATATTCTTTCTGTTTAGAAAAGCAGGATTGCATCTCCTGTGTAACACAGAGAAATACTAGGGGGAAGTTCCACCTCTTTTCTCCTAGAAGGTACAATAAATTAAATGAGTTAATAAGATTTAAAAATACTCATAACAGTTTTCCCACATGATTCCTTCAAGTTACTGCACTTTGATGTTAGCACAGACCACAGGGTTTGTCTTCTTATATACTGTGTAGTTCTTCTCCAAGACTCTTGTCCTTCTCCTCAGTATGATACCTACATAAGTCTTTGCTGATGGAGATCTTAAAACACATGATTAGCCACCCAAGCCTTTAAAATTCAGAGAGTGAACGTGGCCGTATCAGTACCAAGTACCATATTGCGCCCCAAATGAAAGCCCACAGTTGTTTGACTCCACTGCAAACAAAATCATATTCACAGGAATGCTCATGAGAAAGTGAACAGGAAAGTTCACTCAGCTCCACCTTTTAAATGAAAAGTGACAGCAGATATAAAAATGGCTTTTGTTTTCAATTTCATTCCATATGGTTATGGAGTGGCTGCACAATCAAGCTATTTGTATCCGAAAGGGAACATTCTTTTTGTAGATATAAAACATCCAAGTATTTGCAAAACTTATATTTAAGAGAAGTGAGTAATTCTGGGTTTACTACCTTTTCAGCTGTCCTGGAAATACAGAATATCCTGTACTAATGACTTTCATTTCAGGAGTCTTTTTTGTTTTGAGAAGCAGATGCAGAAGTTCAACTTAGAGCCTTTCCAGATAAAGAGAAGGAAGTGTGCTTTTATGCACACAGATATAACATTCTGTCAGTAATTTTCATATGGATACTTTGTGTGTATAATTATATTCTTGAGTCATCAATGGTGCATTCTGATGTTGGATATTCAATAAGTAGTTACCACCCAAGGGCATTTATCTTTGCACTGTGTCATTATTTTCAAGCTCATCCTAATTGGAATCCTATAAGTATGACTGTTAAAAAAGGTATTTTGTTAAACAAATTGCTGTACTCTACAGGCTCTGGGATGAGATATTCAGTTCTGCAGATGTAATGAAAAAAACCTTATCTAAATTCAACTGGATTAATATAAAGGTATGTCAGTAAATCAAATGCAACATCCAAAACTGGTTCTCTGACAAGAAAAATTATTTATGCAATTTTATGAAGTTTGCTATTTAATGGAAAGGAAAAGCTATTCACAATATAGCATGGAAGGGGAAGGGCCCTTTACCTCAGTCACCCTCTGCCCACACCATGCTCCCAACTTTCTGATTATCCCATCACTTCACCTATTCCTACTCCCCTGCCCACCTTTTCATTTTCCCCCACTCCTCTACTGGGAGGCCAACCCTCTTGTCTCCCCTGAAAGTTGTTTTTGAGGCTCTTTGTGCTAGGGGCAGGAGAGGGAGAAATGTGGGTGGTGAAGGGTGGTGGGAACCTGTCAACCATGATGGCCTTGGGCATTCCAGGGCTATTGGAGCATGAGAAGTGGAGCGAGGGTTGCACAAAGCCGTGAAGCTGCTCCCTGTCCTTAGGGACACACAGAGAGTCTGTGCGGGCCTGCTTGGGATGAGACATGGAGAGGGGAAGGGTAGGATGGATGTTCCCAGGTTATACCATGCACTGCTGCATCTCTTTTTTCAGAAGCAAGAAAGGAGTGGGGAACACACACGGTGATGACTGTTGCTGTGATGAAAGGAGAAATGTTTGGAGGCATGTTACCATGGCAGTACCCAAGATGAGCAGCCAGACCTGGAGCTCATATTGGACATTGACTTTCACGGCAGAATTGTTGGTTGTTAGGAGCTGGCTGCAGAAAACATGGCACTGATGGAGCCAGCAGTGAGTGGTGCAGAGGGGAAACGAAGGCAGGGCCAGAGGTTGGCACCTTCTCCTTTCTGTTCTCACCCTTGATCACTCAGGACTAACTACACCATGTGAAACTGTGGAAGAATGGTACCTGTTCATATTGTCACATGGCCAGGATCCTGCCCAGCCACACTGTGTGTCTGCAAGAGGCATGCCAGCAAGGCAGCAGCCCTGTGGATGATGTGGATATCCCTGTCTCTGCAGTTCCTGAGTCCAGACCCACGCCAGCCCTGTTCCTCCAACTGAGCATGGACCTCCAAGGAGTTTCATGCGGCTTTCCCTGGAGAAGGTCTGTCAGCCTGTCCTGGCGCTTCACTGGAGCAGATAACACTGTCTGGAAAGACCTTCATTATCTCATGTACCGTCTGGAGTCCGGGGCTCCCTTCCTGTCTGGCCTCTGAATGCGCTTGGCACTGTCTGCTCACAGCCACAGCCACCACTGGTGGGTCAAGAACTCATCTCCTGCCTCGCAAATCCCTCACTCAAGACTACCATCACATTTGCTTTCTTCACTTTCTTCTCTTCTTTCAGAAAGCAGAGTGACATAAATTCACTCTTGTAATCTGCATAAAGTGAAAACCGTCTGGGTTACAACACAGTCCCTTTACAGGAGAGATGGAAATAGCTTTGACATTGAGGTAAAATGATACCCATGGGAGAGGGAGACCTGCATCCCCCTCGCAGTCCCCTGCTCTTCCTACAAAAGCACTGGCAGGCTCTAGAGCTGAGGGCTGGCCAATGTGGACCCTGCATTCCTGTGCTCAGAGGACAGCAAGAGGACATACTTATTGGCAAGCACATATGTCACATCCAAAAATGTCTACAATCTGTGTGTATGTACCACCCTGAGCAAAGGGGCTGGCAGCCTCTGCCCTGCCTGCTCTGTCCCTCCCTCATTCCCACTGGAATCAGTACAGGGCCTTTCTCCTCCCTCTTTGCTGACACAGTTCAGCCTTTTGAGAAAGGATGCCTTGGAGGTGTCTTGCAAGGGCTGGTATTAGCTCCACCTGAGGAAAGCTTTTTCAGCACTCAGTTTCCCAAATACTTGGTTTCCTGGTCCTTTTGCATTTCCTGAGGTAGGCTGCAAGAATGCCCCAGCTCTGGGCAGGATGCAGGCATCCAGAGCTCCTCTTCCCTGGGTTGCTGGAGCACAGCTCCCTTGACCGACTGCAGCTGTGACACTTACACCAGGAGCATCCAGCAAACAGCCTGAGCTCAAAGCCTCAGGACATTCGTTTTGTATAACTTTTAAAAGTAGGTGCCTGGTCAGCTCCAAGTTGCCCGAGCTCCTTATACAAACACTGTTGAGATAAAAACAAAACACTTTGAGAGGTGTCCAGCCATCCTTTGACTCCTTTTGCTGCCTCTCACTCAGGACCCCAGTGAGAGGTGCTGCCTCTCATCCTGACTGGAACTGAAGTCAGTAGTTTAACCGTGGGTTTTAGTGGGACGAGGATGCCACCAATGCAGTGGATTTGGTTTCTCATAGTGCACATTGCTTATGGCACATGGAAGATGAGTAGCAAAAAACACATATTTGTGTAATGCATGCTGCTAAAATACTCACCATCAAATACAAGTATCTGCTCAGAGATCCCTGTCATCTGCACAGTTTGCTAATGCTCGCAGCCACTGTCAGCAAGCCTTCCTTTCCATTATTACTTGCTATGTTACTTTATTCTTGTAATGCTGCTCCATACAGAAATCTCCCTAATCCATTTCAAGTGGGCAATAGGTACCAGCACCCTCTCACATTGCTCAGTTGTGCTACTTCCTGAGGATTATAAATGAGGGCCATCTGTAGTCCCTACTATTTGTGGAGATGAAAAGGAGCTTAACTTAATGTACTTTGGCAGAGTAATAAGGAAACATCAATCACAGGGTGACATGTTAGTTCATATGCACCAATAGGCTCATGTTTGTAGCTGGACACATTAAGTGGATCTGTTTCTTTAAAGACAAGCCCATCACTTACAGACAGGCATTCGGAGCTCTAGCATACAGGACACTTTTAAGAGATACTTGATAAAGAGCTTGAAAATGTGAGTAGTGACATAAAGCTAAACTCTGGCTCATTTTCTTCAGATTCCCCATTAATATGAGCCTGATAAAGTTGAAATTGGGGTCACTTGGACAGTTATTTTAGCTAAAGCAGATGGAGTTGTGGTGGTTGCTCCTGAAGAAGCAACTTTTACCAGAAGTTAGCACATAAGTCTCTGGGATAAATATATTTTCCTATACTACATCATTTGGGATTGTGTGGGAATTGCTGGATCAATGCTGATTTTTTAATGTCAACCATGCTAATTATTTCCATTAAAAAACTACTCTTAGATAGTTCAGAGCAGTGAAGAAAAGAAGTATTTTCCTCTACAAATGCCAGAATCAAAGTGTTTCTTAATTTATTACAAGAGCATAAAACCTAAGCATCCCCTGAATTACTATTTTCCTCATGTAACAAAATATTCCGCATGAAGAGGGATTATAGACCCCCTGAACTTCCCTTGTAAATAGAGCACAGCTGTGCGAACAATTCACAATGAATAATTTATTGGATGAATTTCAGCGCTTTTTTGACTTGTGAATTCTTCAGGAGTGGTTCAGGACTTCCTTGTTATTGACTGTTATGGAAAAATTTTCATAAATTTCTTCAGCAATGCTATCTTCAAATGGTTCATGAAAAATCCATTCCCATTACTTAAATCCCAAATTCATCTTGGGTCAGGTCAGCAGCGCAACTCCGAGTGAGGTGACTTCTGTCCCTTGACTTGTTGACACATAAAATTATAGATTAATTTCCATTTTCTGCTATTGGATATGCAATTTCTAAAGAAGACAAACACTTGACATATATAGGAACCAATTAGCTAGGGAGCAAAGCTACTACCTGTTATCACTGCCTTTAGTCATGTTTATTAGCCTACAGAGCAACCAGGACTGGGACCCCCTCCAGCAGATGCAAAGAGGAGGCTGTGGGAAGTCCATTTCCCAAAGAGCTTATGGCTGCAACCAGGACCACAGGTGAGGAGGTGTGGAGGGAATGATAGCAGGAAAAACATCATGTTAAGCTATTACAGTTTTGAAATGTGGTAACATAAGAGAGGCATAAGCTACAAGGAGAGAAAAATGAAAAGAAGAAAGGTGTATCAGAGGCAGAGGCATGGGGTAAGAGGACCAGATGTGGAGAGAAAGTAAGGTAAAGAGGTCACAGTGAAAAGGGAGAATGATTTCTCTTCCCACCTAAGCATCAGCCGTTACTTGCCAAAACCAAGCTTGCAATGGGAACTCTCTCTTGAAAAGGTGTTTTTGTCTGGGAATCAGGAAAGGGAAAACCCAACAGCTCCCAGCACTGCCAGGAACAGTCCAGGCAGGTGCTGCAAGGAAGTGCCCCACAGCTTTGTTTAATGTATCTCAGGAACGATTCAGAAAGCACCGGTGTTCGTTAGTCTTGCAGTTCATTGAGCAAGGCATGCTATTTGTACTGAATAGTGCCAAGTTCTGCAATGCAAAAAAGATGGAGATTAGCACAGAGAATTCAAGCTCGCTTTGGTTTAAAGCAGAAGTGAAAGGAGACACATTTGTGATTGAAATCCAGTCAGCTCTTGATCATCTGGGAGCAGCTCATCCAGGTTGAAGATTAGCTGTGCCCTGATGAAAATATTCCCAGCCATCTTTCCCCCACTCCCCTCCCTTGGCCTTGATGTTCATTTACCATCATAACTTCATTTTTCAAAGCTAAATATACTAAGTATGTTCTTAGAGTCCAATTTACATATGTTCTGTATTAGTCTATTGAGAATAACACTGGACCTGGAAAAAATGCAGATAACTTCAGTGGACAGCATCAGTGACTTTTTCCATGATGCATATGGAGGTAAAAGCTAGATATAAACTGTCGTGACTGATTTCTATTAGCTGGCTGAGAAGCAGCATGAGCACTTAGCCTTCCACATGCCCAAGCGTCAGCTAAGAAATCCATTTGCTTCGAGGCAGGCTCACAATACTGCGACTTCTAAGCCCACCATAGGAGGATGACAGGATGCACTTGCAGCTCATTTCTCTGTGGTTTTCTTCCAAAAGTTCTTTTGAAATGGGCATATAGTACAAAGCAGGCAACCTCTAACCTGCATCTGGTAGATCCAAGGGTGGTGATGTTGGTGCTCTTTGAAGTTACCAAAGGCAAATAACCATTGGGAAGGAAACCTTGCTAGCTGGGTGAGCGACAGTGATAGCAGTCATCACATTGCTCTCACCAGGATGCTGAGTCAGGACAAGGGGCACAGTAGGAATCAAAAAGACATAACCAAGTCCCTGTCCTCATGTCCACACCCACATGGAGCCCCAGGAAGGGCTAAGGGTGGATTGCATGTGTTGGCCTACCAAGGGCCAGCCCAGCAGTCAGCATTGGAAAGCTAGCAAAAAAGAAGCAGGGTGTAAATAGGAATTGGAAAAGGAGGGATATTTTTAACCCAAACTGGTTTAAATCAGCTGAATCACAGTATTTAACAGAGAGCAAATGTAGATCTTAATAAGATACTAGATATGTACTAAAAATACATTTTCCGGGTGCAGTAAATTGGGGTCAACTAGAAATCTGTCAAACCTGATGAAAGGAAGAAACTGCTGGTGGTCTTTGTAACCCAGGCAAATGATAGAATTGTAGCAGTAGAATGTGTCTTCTAACAGTCAAAACACCAGCATTCCTGGCTTTTTAAAAGCAATATTTTATTATTCCTGGAGAAGATCTTGAAGCATTCCTTGAGTTGGGCTGAGATTTAATAATGGAGTTAATGCTGTGTTGTGCTACCATGAGGCTGAAATGTCAGAGATTAAGTGGATTTGCTCATTCTGCTCTTCTGCTGGGTTCCATATTCTGCACTGGGCATCCTTGGAGCACAGTGCAGCCACAGTGCTTTTCACACTGGTGAAAAGCTGCTGCTTATAAAAGGAGAAGGTTATCTGACTGCTGCATGAAACCAGGACCATGGATGATACAATTTCCAACTAGTTTATGAATATATGAAAAAGAATGCCCTTGTTCTGTCTCATCACCAGTCTTTCAGGGCTGTCCTTCATTAGCATTGCAGGAATTAGTAAGAAAATTAATTTTAAGGTCCCTTCCAAACCAAGCCATTCTATGATTTATGAGTTGGCCTCCCAAGTAGTGCTATGAAACTCACTTTCCACTGCATCCTCTCTCCTGCTCATCCTTGTGAGCTCAGGTCTGTGGCCAGGGATAGGAAGAGTACCACGCTCTGACCCACAGGCACCCAGCTATGGTTCCCACTCCCCTGCTGTCTCTTTCCTCTGACTCTAAGACCAAGTGTTCAGTGTCAGGCTGACACCCTCATCCTTTTTGTTATGCCAGGCCCTGTACTGGTGTCAAGGGCTATGTCATAAGTTAGGAGTATCTGCTGCCTTTCTCAGTTCATGAATTCTGATCAGTTTGGCAATAAAGAAACACAGAAAACCGAGTAAAATTTACAGAAGCTGGGATATCTGTTGCATCTTGTTCCAAAACACATCTAAGCAATACAACTGAATGGCCATGCTTATTGTCCTAACATGTCTCAAATATTAGTCTTAATCCCTTTGGATGTGTTTTAAAGTGATATGATTTACCTGACATGCCACAAGCTAAGGTCAATACCTGCAGTTCAGCTGATATATCTGAGTCACAGCCTCCTGATGTATCAAACCTCTTACTTATAGAATCTTTCAGCCCAGTGGAAAAAATTCAGTGCCTGATCCATCCACAATTTTTCTAAACCATCTGTCATGAGTGAGATAAGACTTTGTGAAGGAGAGAGCAGAAATGAGAAAGGAAGGAGAATGGTAAAAAAGAGAAAGATGCTGTAAGAAGGAAAGGAAACCTTTCAGGAAAGAAGAATCATAGAACAATTTGAGTTGGAGAGGACCTTAAAGCTTATTTGGTTCCAACTGCCCTGCCGTGGACAGGAACATCTCACACTATGAGCAACTTTTGACCATGTTGCTCAAAGCTCTGTCCATCCCAGCCTTGAACACTGTTGGGGATGGAACATTTACCACTTCTTTGGGCAACCTGTTCCAGTGCCTCAACACCCTCATAGTAAAGAACTTCCTTATATCTAACCTGAACTTCCCTTGATGAAGTTTAAATCCATTACCCCTTGTCCTATCACTAAAGTCCCTCATAGAAGAGTCCCTCCCCAGCATCCTTGTAGGCCCCCTTCAGATACTGGAAAGCTGCTATGAGGTCTCCACGCAGTCTTCTCTTCTCCAGGCTGAACAGCCCCAACTTTCTCAGCCTATCTTCATACGGGAGATGCTCCAGTCCCCTGATCATCCTCGTGTTCCTCCTCTGGACTTGTTCCAACATTTCCATGTCCTTTTTAATGTTGAGGATGCCAGAACTGCACACAATACTCCAGGTGAGGTCTCACGAGGGCAAAGGGTCAGGATCACCTCCTTCGACCTGCTGGTCATGCTCCTTTTGATGCAGGCCAGGATACGATTGGCTTTCTGGGCTATGAAAGCACATGGCCAGCTCACTTTCACGTTCAGTTGCTTATCAACCAACACCACCAAGTCCTTTTCCGCAGGGCTACTCTGAATCACTTCTCCTTTTTACAAATGTAAAAATTCCTTATAGCAATGTATCATGTCCAACAAATTAAGACAGCCTGTCAGAGTTCCATGTGTTACCTTGCAAGCTTGCTTTAATTCAGTTGAGCCATTAGATTGTTTAAGAAACACACTGTGCATATTATTTAGACACATGCCAGCAGCATTAAGACACTTAAGCATAATTGACTGCTGCCTTATCATGCAATGGCAAGCTGTGTGTCAGACACAGTCTTCAACAAAGAGAAGTCATTGTACAGAGTAATGATAAGGAAATTTCTACAGAATAAAGGGTATAGTCTTAACAAATTTCTACCTAATTAGATTAATCTGTGAGTTTGAATCGAGAAAGTAAGCTCTATTTGTTTTCCTTTGATTAGTATGTTGTTAGTTATTTATCAGCCTTGGGTTTGATATTTCACAATACAGATCTCATTGCTCACTCTATTTTTTCTTGGATTTAACATTAATCATGAGCTAAGCATGACATATATAAAACTGAATTCACCTCACCTTCTTTAATGATCTAATTTCCAGACATCCACTTGTGTCACTTCAGAATTCATTATCACTCTCTGGAGGACAATTTAGGCATTCCACTTTAGGTGCCATTTTCTCACATGAAGCAACCTGAATGATGCACTTTGATAGACCCCTAACTTTTAAATAGCTAAAGTGAGATGAATGCTACCCACAGGGGCAACCCCTTCGTCCTCTGAAGGCAAAGATGAGATGACCTCTACAAAAAGAACTCATTAGAGTGGTTTAAAGAATAAAGATGAAAAAAATGCTAGTGCCTTCCAAACCAATGGGAGTTTTACTACCACCCACACTGGAGATTGGGGGTCACCCTGAGCCTCTATATGAAATCAGTGCAAGTTCTATATGTTATTTCCTCAGCTGGATGACCACTTGTAGAAAGCCATCACACACTCCTTATCTTTCCTGATAATAGCACCAGACATCATGAGGAATGTGACTGTTCAATGCGTTACATTATCTTGGAATCAATTTTTTGATCCCTTTTTGACAAAAAAAGTTTTTAATGAATGTGGAATTTGGGCTGCATGGTGAAACTAGCAGCAATAATTACCGAGACCTTCCAGAGCCTAAAAGCTTTCATGCGACCTCCATCTGTAAATAAAAGTACTTTCATTATGTTAAAAACACACAGAAATTATACTGAACACTGCATTAAATGAGAGAAAAGCATAAGCTTTTACAGTGTGTGTTAGTAGACAACATAAAGCTTCATGTTGGACTTGATATGGAATTTAATTAGGGGAAGTAAAAAGAATGCAAATAATGCCTCATGAACCCGCGGTGGTTTAGTATGAGATACATAAATAAATGTACTATGCATATTGGGTTTTGTTTTGTTTTGACAGCTCCAAAAGCAGGTTTGTGTGCTTCACAAGCAATAGGATTGCTTTCATGGTGGTCAATACTGCAAGCTGAGAGGCTGAAAAATGTCGATTACTATGATATACTTGTCTATTCTTTCAGTTGGAAGATCTCTTTCAGTGAAAAATTAAATGCTTTTAGCTGTTTTTTTGCTAGAAAAGACCAGGAATACTTAAACGATTTTTTGGCAATACTGTTGTAGGGGATATAGTAATCTTCAGGTAAGGGGCAGTAACAAGCACCCAAGTCAACTTTTTAACAGTTGCAAGTAGATCCACAAGGATACTTTGCCCTTGTCTTTAATTCCCAGAGATTTCCAGCTGTCATACAATGAAGTCCTGGAAATACTGCATATTCAAGGCCTATTTTCCTGAGAAGCCTTGAACAGAAGAATTAAAAGTAGTGTAAGCAGGACCCTGCTGTGGTGGGTCTCCATAGAACACTGTGGAACATTCGGTACCTATAAAAAAAATATTTTTCTATTATGGCTAGGGAAATCGTTCCTATTGATGAGGAAATTCATACAGCAGATTAATTTTAGTGAAAATCTCAAAGTGAGTATTACAAATTTGTCTTTCTCATCCAAATATGTCAGGAGTTTTGTACCAGCAGATTTGTGTCCCAGGAAAGAAAGGAAAAATTGTTTTTCCCTTTATTTTCTCCTTGAAAAGGCAGAAATTGGTGCTACTTAGTCAGAAGTCTGAAGCACACCTATAATTATTGCATGTAGTTTATGGGTATTTATTGAATTTTTTTTTTTCTTTTATCTGGACACAGCCCGATTTGGATTCTCAGTTAAAATAGAAGCACAGAATTATTAAAAGGTAAAGAAGAAATATCAAATTGTCATCACTATTAGTGTCTTTATTCACTAGATGAAATTTGGTATCTTATAGTTTGCTTTACCTAGATATAGAAATTAATAATGAGGACAATATTAGTTACAAAAAAATACATAATACTGTTTCCTCAAGCATGACAAACCAAAACACAAATCTCACCATTCACAGTCATTATGGTTTTTAGCCAGATTTCTACTAAAACCC
>JBCJKH010018311.1:5296-19544 GCA_039877255.1 Loriculus beryllinus | reverse complement strand
GTTCATTTTCTCATCGACCAACACCCCCAAGTCCTTCTCCGCAGGGCTGCTCTGAATCTCTTCTCTGCCCAACCTGTGTCTGTGCCTGGGATTGCTTCAACCCAGGTGAAGGACCTTGCGCTTGGCATGTTTATGAAAAGTCTATGGTCAAATCAGGAATTCTGTCTTCCTTTCCCTGCCCTTGGGAGGTGCTTGCACCTCTAAGAAGCAATGGCTGAGATCTACAAGTTTCTTGAAGGGCATCAAGGGATGCGCTCTCTTCAGCTTCAGGATACCTCTTGCATTCACACACGTTCATTACACAGACTGCTTACCACATTTCCCACAGTGAAGAAGCCTCCACTTTCATATAATCACCTATTTATTGCTTAAACATTTGCTTTCTGTGGAGCTTGTAGTTGAAAAATGGTGTATCAATTAGCTGCTCTGATCAGCAAAAGGAATAGAAACGTATTGTTTCAAGTAATTAGCAATATCCAAAGCCAGTGAAATAAACAGTAAGAGGAGAGACAAACATTTGAGACAACTCACAAACCTAGTTTCATCAAAATGTATGTGTTAGGATAATGGAACATCTGTAAAAATTAATGCTGTGTAACTGAAAAGCAAGGGGAAATGCTTATGAAATAAAATATCCAGAGTTGCTGTAGTTAAATGATAGTTTGGATTTTATAGTAGTTGAATGTTAGAAAAGATGTTAATCTTATGCTTCAGGTATCAAACCACTCATTCAAAAAACACATACGAAATAGATATAAGGCAGATGATCTCTCACATAACTAACATATTTGATAGTCTTTCCCTGAAGCATTTGAAGCAGGTTTATGTTTAGTAGTTAGTAATGAAAGTTCTATATTTTTGTTTCAAAGGACCAGCTGTGCACTTATGAAACATGTCAAAAAGCTTAAACTAAATACCTCCAACCTTTTTTTCTTTTTTTTTTTTAATAAAGTCACAAAATGCAAAGCTACTAATTTATATAAGATTTAAAGTTACCCTCATGGGAGAATTTTATGTATAATAAGTATTTTTCCATCAGGGTTTATACTGCATGTCAGTATTATGATTATGTAGAAAGTTACTAATGTTTTTAAGTCTATTTCAAGCAAAATAGTGTAACATAGTGAAAAACAAGAGTACTGAATACAAATCATCTTACTGCTAACTTCAACCAAGCAAAAAACAGAAGTAGAAGCACAGAACATTCTGTACTTGTCATGATCCGCAATTTGTAAATGTCTTGTAGCAGAGTCCTGACAGATGTTTTGTGTAAGAGTGATCAACTTTAGCAAAGTTGTTAGCCAGCCCAGCTCAGCCCTCCCTAGTGATCTGAAACTTCTGCTCCTTTGCTGCAGGCTCAGTTCAAGCTCTTGTGATAAATCATGCTGACGTCTATCCTTGATATATACAGGTTGGACAATGGGGTGTCTCTTCACCTCCTGTTGCAGTTCACTGAAACTGTTAAAATACTCCGAAGAGTAGCTCATTTGTCACATTATTCTGGCTAAGAAAAATGCTCTACACTGCTCTCTTACTGCTTACCCAAGAGTCTTTAACATTTTCTAAGCACTGAAGACTCCTAGAACTCACAGGAAGTAAAGAAGGGTTAATATATGTATTCCACATATACATAATTTGTAAAACAAAGGAGTTATCATCCTTCTGATCAACTTTCAAAATGGAGTCTCACTTTTAACAACTGAAATGACATTTCACGGAAATCCCTCAACTAATCAAAATATTCCATATCTTTATCTCCTTGATACATTTTTTTATCTTAATCTTTGACTTCTGTTTCATGTATCTGAGATATATAACGTTGTTTTATCGAAAACTTTATAAACATAGAATCATAAAATAGTTAAGAGTTGGAAAGGACCTTAAGATTATCTAGTTCCACCCCTCTGCCGTGGGCAGGGACACCACACACTAAACCATATCATCCAAGACTCTGTCCTGCCTGGCCTTGAACATTGCCAGGAATGGAGCATTCACAACTTCTTTGGGCAACCTGTTCCAGTGGCTCACCACCTTCACAGTAAATAACTTCTTCCTTATATCTAACCTAAACTTCCTCTGTTTAAGTTCAAACCCATTCCCCTTTATCCTGTTGCTACATTCTCCAGCATCCTTATAGGCCCCCTTCAGATACTGGAAGGCTGCTATGAGCTCTTCACTCAGCCTTCTCTTCTCCAGGGTGAACAGTCCCAACTTTCTCAGCCTGTCTTCATATGGAAAGTGCTCCAGCCCCCTGATCATCTTCATGTACTTGCTTCTGTCCTGCTGCTTACACTTCCTATGCTGTGAGCGCGCACTGAAGCCAGCTCATTTTAGATTTCTAATCAACCAGCACCCCAAGTCCTTCTCCACAGGTCTGCTCTGAATGTCTTTTCTGCCCAACCTGTCGCTGTCATCTGACAGCCATTAAAATCCTAAATTCTAAATTTCAGGTTTTCCAGGCAGTGGGAAGTGATGAAGATAGGAAACATTTGAGCTCACATCGGATGGACCCGTGTCTTGAAAGCTGCAGTGTAGCCATTCTCAGACAACTGCCAACATTGCATGGACATGTGTTGATCCTTGAGGATGCTATCTTCAAAGGCAGCAGAAGCAGTTGACTATAAATTTCAAGATGGAGAGTACTGATTTTTATTTTAGTAGTTGCTGAACAGCTTCTCTGGGAGTCTGATGAGCCTTGTGTTTTCTCAGTCACATAATTTTTAAGTGTTTTGTCTTCTACACTCATTATAAAAGCATTGCTTGAGTATTTGCATAGAAAAGTAACATTAATTCTAGGTATAATACTAACACTTTCTGGAAAATTGTTTTCATAATGGCTGCATTATCAAAAAGGCTTTGAGTTTCTATACAAATACCAAGCAAAAAAAGGAGACAGGTGATAATGTCACATTTCCCAAAAACCTCTACAATGTAATTGTCTTGCAGAGCTTATATTTCACCCCACACATTTGACAATTGATAGTCTGTGAAATGGAAGTTTTGGGATTTACTAGACCATTTACATATTATCTGCAATTCTTGCAGGTTCCCGCAGACCATGAAACACTACTGGAACAGCAGTGGAAAATATTGCAGAAACATTATATATTATATTTTGTATATTTTCCTCATTGTCTCTACTACAGACTATTTTTATAGTTAAGTAGTTACAGTAATACCTAATAATGAAAATATAATAAAATGAACAATCTCTCACTTGAGAAAAAATAACAGTTCTATTCTGTGATTTATTTTTATGTTTTGCAAGGAGTAAAGCACTTCTGTGTTGTCACTATCATCTGAAAGAAAACAACTCTGATTTATAAAAATGATGCTATCCCTTCTTTAGTGCTATTTTATTAGCTGTTATTGTGGAGATGAATTGTTAGTTTTCTTTCAAATCAAGAAATTACCAGAAAAACAGTTCAAGTTAGTTATCAAGAAGTATGTCATTAATATTGTTGGCATAAGAAGCAGAACTAGTAGAAAAACCTTGCCCGTAACCTGTCATTTCTATTGGCTCACCTAGTTCAAGAAGGGAGAACAAAGGAGGCTCTAGAAGGGAAGCATGCATGGTTCCTGCCTCGCAGCTTACAGATGAGTACTCTCCCTTGTTGTAAAGGCTGACTGCAAAAGTTATACTTCCATTTACCCTTTGTGCAAGGGCCAAAATTCTTTCAGTGTATACTCCTATAAGCATTTCCATACTATCTCAAATTATAAAAAGAGACTGGAGCTGGGTTAAAATTGCCCATAATTTTGAGTGGTCACTGAGGTAATATTAATAAATTTTTAGTAATTGCTCCCCATCCTCTTTCAATCCCAGCTGTATACTAGTTCCTTTAGAATAATTAAAATTATTTTTATAACCATGTGATACTGCTATGGTCTTTAATATAACTCCAAGCAGAACAAGGATTTAATGTAGTGAAAACAAAAATTCTAAGCCTCAGGAAAGAACCGTGTGTCTCTGTTATATGCTCAAATAGCTGTCTTCACCAGGCCCATGTGTGTATGTGTTACTTAAGTGGATGAAACTTGCCTAATTTAGCTTGCCAGCTCAACTTCAATGATTGTAGCATATATTTTGTTATAGCCAGTGATTGTATTTATTAGGAATTGCTTGTATTTTATGTGAACTAATTATTTTTCTGTCAGTATTGCAGCATACTAATCAGTGCCAATAAATTCCCTGGAGAATTTGGAGTAAAGGAATCTCATAAGAAACACCAAAGTAGTTTCTGCCATTTATTTCTTTATGCAACCTAAGCAAAATGTATTAATTCATTTTTAGTAATCTTAACTCGATATTTAGATGTGTTAAGTCTTGGGTAATAAGCCTAAAATAATTATTTTTCTCCTAGGTTTGATAACAGCTCATTTTGTACAAGTTCTTAGTTCAGCTTTTTGAAGTAACTACACTTTACATGAAGGTTTGGTCTACATTTTGTTAGTGTTGCAAAACCACTTTCAAGTGACAGGAAATGGCAGACAAAATTTATGTTACAGTTGGAAAAGTCCAGTTGTCTTCTGGTGTGTTGTTTATATATCTTTCTTAATCATGGTTTCAGTTTGGGGTTGTTTGGGGTTTTTTTCTCCTTAGGAGAAAAAACATTATAGTTATCCAGTAACTGGAGATAAACCCTAATCAGTTATGAACCGTGACTAAATTGGGCAGATTAGAAAATGTTGTATTTTGGAGCTGCACTCTCATTTCAAGATAGTTCTTCAGTAAGTGATAGTTGCAGTTTCTCTTTCTGATACTGTATTTTGGCATTTAGACACCTACATCAATACCTGGAGAGCAGTAAGTACCTAAAGTGGATGATTCATCCCATTCTAAGACAACTCTGTAAAATAATTGGCTGAATTCCCTAAGGAAATATGTTATACTCTTCAGTGACTAGAGAGAGTCCTTGACAGCCGGATTTGAAGATTGCAATTAAAATTAGGTGATGTTAACACTGCATTTTCTCATTTAAACAGACTAGTGTAATCCTCTCATCCAAACAGCTGCCATGTGTGGAAGTACTTCTTTCAAATTACCTCCTCCTTTGCAGGTGATGGGGCCTTTAGGGCTTGCCCAAGAACTTCCTTGCACATGTTCAAGGAGTAGGAGAGTGTTGCTTTGGCCTATCTTTCTTACAACCTCTGTTGCATTGATGGACATATGTAACAATCCCTTTTCCTAATTGCTGATCTTTTTGCTAATTTTGCAATATAAGTGGTAAAGTATCATTTGAAGCAAGTTGTACTTGCTGTTTCTGGGATGGAGTTAACTTCATTCGTAGCAACCTGTATGGTGCTATGTTTTGGATTTGTGACTAAAACAAGGTTGGTAACAAATATTTTGGCTCTCACTGATCTGTGCCTGCAGAGCATAAAGTCTTCCTCTTTCTCCCCATTCTGTCCCCCAAATTTTTTCTAGCAGTCTTGTTATTTTGTAATTTCTCTGCTTTTACTACACATTACACTACAGTATCATAAGTTGCTAACCCTATAATAAAGAGAAAATTGGTCGTAATGGACCCCTATTTCCTTACTTATGTAAGTATGTAACTTACTTATGTTTCTGTAAGCTAAGATTGCACATTTGCTTCTGCTTTTACAGATGTTTTGGAATAGGTGCAAATATGTCTGTCTGGGTATTTATATTTAGTCCAGAGACCTGTTATCTTCTTCTGTAATTTTGTGTCAGGTGTTCATTTAAAGGTAACAAATTTTACTTCTTAATTTTCCATAGATATATAAAAAATAACTGAACTATTTAAAGTTCCTATCCCTGGAACAGTGAAAGCACTATTTTAAGTTCTTGCCTTCATCATCCCAGGGATTTGTGTATATACACTTAAAAGACAATTTTCTCCATGGTTTTATTTTATTCAAAGAAATATTTCATAACAATAAGAACAAAAGCAGCAAAACTAATAACAAAAACAATATCAAAACACTGTAAAGTTATTTTGTGAAACTGTGTGTACACATCATGAAACTTTAATAACCTTTCCATGTTTTTTTGTATTGTATAAATAATAGTTTTGTCTACTGAGTATTCATGGAAACATACATATTTATTTAATACAAATGTAGAATGGAATGAGTACTTTGCTAAAGTCAGATGTTTGTAGAGGGCATGGTTTCCTGACAGCTATGCCTTGTCACCACATTTTCAGTAAGTAATGCAATGAAGTTGGTTATAGTAAGATCAGCAAGTGTTCATACATGATAAGTCACTGACACTGATCCTTTGAAAAAAGAAATGTACTCTAAGGATACTGTCAAAATTGTTAGGCTTGAAGTGTAACCTACCTTGATAGTAGTTCCCCATGGTAAATCATACTGTAAAGACGGTAAATAGTTGTGGAAATGGGATTTGAGAAAAGTAATACAGGGTTGCAATTCAGGAAATTTTGATTTCTGGTCATTGTGCTTTTGACAGTATATGTGCTGACATGAGGACAGTCACTTGGAACAAGTTGTACATGTATGACATCTCTTCATTTTGGTGGACATCCACAGTACTCAGGGCAAGTATATGCTGGATTTCCATAGCGCATTCTCTTGTGGCAGCAAGGCAGGAAAGACTTCAAAGAAATGGTGTCTTTTTCAGCTCCATAAGCTGCCAAGGACATCCAGCCAGTTCTTATCCAGAGTTCATGAGAAGTTAAGCTTTTTTTGTCTTTTTTTCATGGGCCTGGGTTGTATAAATACTGACTAGATTTTATGATTTGATTTTTCACTCCAAGTCTTAGACTTTGCAAAATGTACGCAGTACAAGAGGGTATGCATTAATGTTAAAACTGATGTAGATGTTGTTTACAGAGTGCAAAATACATACTTTTGAATTTCCAATTTCTCTGAAAAACTTGGTTTCTTATAGGAGTAATATAGCTTTTCTTTTTTTACTGGAGAAAAATTTTATCATTTACTAGTCCTTAAACCTGATATTTCTGAGATTAAATAATTCAAGGTCAAGAATATCCTACTGTCCCCAAATCTGTATGAATTGCATGTTGAATAGATAAGGCATATTACCTCTGCTTAGTTACTAACTAAACTTTTGACCATCTTTGACTAAAATATGGTAACTCTAGGAGCAACAGGAGGTGTAACTTTAGCTGCTTACATATATCTTTTTACCCAGCTCAAAGCATCTTTCCTAGAATATTATGTTTCTACAGCATTACAGCAAAGACAAATCTGAAACATGAGCCATGACACAAAAACTTCTCACCAGTTATCATCTTAAAAAATGAAGAGATAATAAAAAAAGTGGGATATTTTTGAATGTGGTCTTAAATTATAAGTCTTTACACAGATACCTGTTTTTACAGTGAAATTAATTGCACTACTTCTGTTCTCCAGCACACTTTCAAATTAATTGTACATATAATTACCAGGGTAGGATAGCTGCAAGATTTGCAATAAAATTTTTCAATTAAAATGTATTTTGAAAAATATCTTTACATAAAAATGTCAGAACAGTTACTAAAGAGTTGCAGATTTCTGCTTCCCCTGCTTCAACATTTCCGAATCATTTTGAAGATTTAATATTGCGATAAGATTACAGACTTCTTATGAGAGGGGTGTATCCCAGAGAACTGATAATCTCACCCCAGAAACAGTTAATCATGGATAATTTGTACATGCTATTATTATTTACATTTATTGCAGTGATGATGCATGGAAACAAACAAGAATAGTGCCTGATTGTACTAGACAAAGAAACAAATGCCAAGAATGATATGGGTTTTGCATCCAGCATATTTCAGTCTGGATGAAATACATGCATGGGAAATGAATGTTGTGTAAGCAGAGCTGGAAGCAAATGTGATGTTAATTCCATGTTTTTAAGCAGGACAGAAGGAGGAAGAGATGAAGGAGGAGGTAAGAGCAGGATAGGAAGGAGAGGACTCCAAGATGTGGGAGCAGAGCCAGGACTGTGGGGATCACCTTGGTACCCAACCAGCGCGAGAGCAATAGAAGTTCCCCCTGGGAGCCAGGCTTCAGCCCAGTAAAGCTGTGCACAAAGCTCATAGGGCTGCCAACACTACACTCATCTTTTTTTCAGGGAATGGGCACAGGGTAGGAAAGGATGCAAAAGTATTGTGTGTAGCTTGTTCAGTAATCACCTGAACAAATGTGGATTTCTTGAACTGATCCTCAGCTTAGCCATTGCACAGTTCTGTTTCCTCACCCCGCTCATGGGATTCATGCCAAATGAATCCATTTTTTCAGTTGTATTTACTGTTCCCTGGCAACCACCCACCTTGAAAAAGTTAAATCCTGTGAAATGAGAAAGATTGGAGGGCTTTTTTTCTCTCCCTTCCAGCAAGGCTTCCTATGCTTGCTTCCATGTACAGTAGGACAGTCTGAATCCTAGTTATTTTCCTGAGGTAACAGTTCTACAAATTTATTAGGGGCATGTCAAATAAGCTTTTTATTTAAACTCAACAAAGCTTAATAATTTGAATAATTTTGATTTAGAAAATTATGTGATTTTTTTGCATTTTCTCAGCATGTTCATGCAGATAGTTTGTTTCAGCTAGGAAAATGAAATGAATTTTTAAAAGATGATTTCATTCAAATATTTTTCTAATATAACTGCATGGTAGAAAATTAAATGCATGCTAAAATTAATGACAGAATATTAAACAACAGATAGCTTTTGTGAGCTACTTAAATCCAAAAAATGATTATTTTTATTATATTTTAACAATGTGCCTAGGGAAAATATATATACACATTCATCTGGGAAAGTGTCCTGGAGAGTTCAAGGGGGTTAACTTGTAAGGAAAACCCAAGTATTTTAGTGCACACTGTGTGTGTTTGTGCTCATGTGTGTGAAGGGAGGCATTGCTTAATATGTTTTTTCTATTCCTTTTAATGGTAATTGAATGTTGTTTGTTGTCTATTATTATATATTTAACTTATTCTTGGGGAGTAGCTAACATACACATTTGAAGGAAGCTTCAGAAAGGAATTTAACTACATAAACAAAAAGATGTCAGCAGCATACATTAATTTGAAGGAAGCAAATTTAAAACTCAAAGGATTGGTGTAGTAGAAGTAGCAAATCATAAAAAAAAAAAAAAAGGAGGCTCAGGAGAGCTCAGAATTCCTTAATGACATAATATTGAGGACACATTAACATTTTTCAATGCAGAAAGTTGGATCAGAAGTTTAGCAAGCAACCATCATGGCTGAATTACAAGCTCTTCAACTCCATAAAACTCTAACATAAAGTAGAAACAAGTTTAGTTTATTAGAAATGAGTACAGGGTGATGGTCACATATGTAGGCACAAAATCAGAAAAACACAAAGTTTTCCACAGCTACCAAAGGACATAAATTACATTAAGGAAATATTATTTAATTCTAAGAGGACCAAAGCTCTGTTTATGGCACAAATGTGTTTTGTTCTTGCAACAGACAGCTGTTAACAGCGAAGTGATACTTTGCACAACAGCTTTTTGCCTTAAGCTTTGCATGATCTTAGATTTCCTTTTTTGGGCCAGGATAGGCCTAAAACTAATGCATCTTCTTGTTGAAAGAAAATTCAAATTATGCCTCTAGTGGTTTGCTTTATTGTAACTTGAATGGCAAATTATTCTCCTCACTTTTAATTTCTACTTCAGGTAGAATAATCTACTTCAGATGGGAATAATCTGAAAAGCTTGAAATCACATTGCAAAAAAAAATGTATTCTTCTAGAACAAAGATATCAAGGCCTGGATTAAGGACCTCAGATTTTAATGTAGTCAGAATGAATTCTTTTTCCCACACACAGCAGTAGTGTAATTGACATATGATTATATATCAGCCTTTGCCAAGAGTATTGGTAAGCACTTTAAGCCTGGCAAACTGTGTGTTACATTGCGATTGGTAGAAAAATCTGTAATTTTCTCTTGGGGAAAGGCCAATCTTGTATCAACTCAAATGTTATACCATATTCCTTCCATCACAAAATTCCAGCTGCACACAGTTACTAAAAAGATGGATTTTATTTATCTGTAATAGAATTGAAAATTTATTTGAGGAAACAACAATAGCCTTGGCTTTCCAACTGTTACCATCTTTGAAGTTAGAAGATGCCCTTGGCTTCATCGCTGGATTTTAACCAAGCAGTTACAAAATTAATAATTGTAATTCATTATCAAGGGTTGTAGCAAGCCATTATCTTGAGCCCCTGGAGCCTTTTGCCCTCACTGTCTTCGAGTTTAATATAAGCTTCCGGTTGTGCAGCCCAAATATGTATAGTCAAGATAGATTTTGGTTAAACACTTTTGTGATTATTTTGTTTACTCTAATGGGATACTTGGAATTATGAAAGCTTTTTTAGGAGGTGTGCACCACTGTATATAGTTATTGCTTATACAATATAGCACATTGCCAAATTATGTTTGTAATGTAAGATTATACATACACAAAAGAAATTGCTGGAATCTATTTTACTAGAAGCTAGTATTTTGAATAGTCAGTTTTACAATGTTATACATAAAATGTGCCAGCAGCCCTTCCTTCCAGGAGAAGGCATTAGCCGTGTCAGTCAATAAGTCAGATACTGTTTCCCAGTAGTTTTCTCTACAGGGAGCAAATAGTTTTGCAACAGTTTGTATTAGAGAAAGAATCCATATAAAACCTCATGAAGTTATTATTTAATGTGAATTTTAACAAATACTAGAATAGAATTATAGAATCATACCCTTTGATTTCCCCTCACAGCTTTTCTGTCAGTGACCTTTTCACACTTTTCTCTAGTTAGCATGGGTGTGATTTGAGGGGTTTCTGAGAGGTAAACATTGTTCACCACCATGTTTACAGGCAGTCTGATTAACCTTGTGTTATTTTGAATTCAGGTCATAGAAAGGCATTGTCTAAGTGAAGCAATAATTGTGAGTCTTGACCAATTTAGCAGTGCATGCCTAGTGGGAGCTGCCTCCAATCTGCAATTGAGAAGCTGGGTGCCATCTCATTCTTGGACATCTAAGCTGAAAATGCACTGCTGATAGATGGACAGATTTGTTCTACTAGAATGGCAAGCTATATAACTGATATTAAATACAGGGATATTTCTGGGCTGCAGAAGCAAGGAGAGCCATAGGAGGGTACAGTTAATTACAAAAAACTAATTGACAGACCATTTCTGGCCTACATTTCTTGCAGGCCTGAATTAGTTATTTTTCACTGATCAAAATAATTACCTAGCATTTATGCATATATTCAAAAGCAATTAATTTGCTGTCTCACTAAAAAGAAAGAGCATTCAAGATGCCACAATACTTTGAATGGTAATCCTTTTTTTAAAAGTAAATTAAACACTCTCTTTACTGTCAGTTGCAGTCCTTTAGGACAAATAATCTATGTACTTTGTGCAGAAAAGTAATCAAAAATGCCTGCATGAAGAAATGTGCTTCTTTGAAAGATTACTTCTGAATACTAGTGCAAAACCTCTTCTGAGACAAAACTGGCAAAGCAATTCACTTTTAACCAAAGGATATCTTTTCCCAAAGTGCATCTACTTTCTTATCATGATCAGAAGGTGTATTTGACTGTATAAAGTCCAGACTTATAACTTATTAAAAGAACAAGAATAAACCTTTTTTTCTAGAAATGCTGCAAATGCTTAATTAGGATTGAAGTTATCTCTGGGATGAGAGTACCTTTTTATATATATCCCAAATGACATTTATTATCAGAATCTCATGCATTTAAATGCAGAAAAAACTGGGGAGCAACCTAAGCTGTGAGTGCTGCAAAGGAAGTTCAGTAATGAATCCTGACGGTGAGGCTCTAATCATCACTTTCATGGCAATTATATAGTGTGCTGAGCAAGACTTCAACTCCTAGAGAAAGAGGGACAATGAATACCAAATTTTGACCTGCCTTTTAAGACATTCTAAACTAGAATAATTTAATTGGGATCACATAATTACTCAAAAGGCAATCTCAGCATTATCATCCTCCTGTGTCAGCCCTGCATACCTTGTTATCCTGTTACAGTTTGTCAAAAAATTGTCACAGAAGACTGAATCTTACAGGGAATAATAACCCTACTGCTGCTTCTTCAAGCCTCAAATCTGAGTTCTGAAAAATTGAGAGGACTCTACTGCTGGAAAGAACCATTTTCATTTGTTTGGGGTATTTTTTTTAAGTTAGACCACCCAGCTACCCAGCTATATCTGTCATAGCAGGGCTAGGTGTTTAAAAAAAACTATTTTAAACAGTGTGGAGTCTTCATGGGGTTTGTTCACTGATTTATTATGTGCTATTTGTAGAGGTGTCTAGCAGTCCCTTGCTTGCTAGGTTATATATATTACTAATGATCCCTTTCCATTTCTGTAAAAAAGATAAAACATGGAAATAATATTTTTTAGGATGACATCTCATCTGTTTTTTACAGGAAGTTTACAAGTACAATTTATTCTGATTTTCTTTTCCATTTCATTTGAATCTACAATGAAGTTTGATAGTATACTGCTGCGATATACATCGCAGTGTTTCTGCTTATGCCATTTCTTAGCAAAGAAAGAAGGCAGCAAATAAGCATTATGGACCAAATTACTTACTTTGTTTTTCATGCTGACTCCCATAGCTTTTGAATTTACCAAAATGAAGGAATCTGGAAAGAACAGCTAAGATAAATAATTTTCAGATGAACTCTTCAACAAACTTAGCTTTTATATGCCAAAACCTCAGATAAGGCCTTCTGCCACTGCCACTGATACTTGTATTGGAAGTTTACTGATCCACCAGGACACTGTCATTGCCACTGTCCTCAAAAGCAAATATTCGACTGTCTTTCCTGCATTTCTTTTTACTTGGTCATCATTCACTTCTCCAGGGACTGCTGTAGTCCTACCTGAGCTACTGCCTCCCCCATTTCCGTGGGCCATATGCAACTGTGTTTTATCTCTACAGTTACTGTAAATGCTACCACTGTTCACCAGCTAGCAGTCATTATGCTCGCTTGAATTTTACCTGCAAGTTCATTGCTGTGCATTCATTTGCCAGACCACTCAAAGTTCTGTATCATGTATGGTGTGGAATTCAGAAAGGAAAAGCATCAACTTTCATTTCACCTAATTTTCTTTTGATGATGCTTTTGAAATCAGCCAAAAAAGAGACAAGCTGACAGCTTGGGGTGCACAAAGGAGATCAATCTTAACCAGATCAGTCACTGCTGCAAGCACTCCCAGCGGCTCTCATATCTTTCTACTTGAAGTGCTTCCATTTGGAACTGCTATGCACAGATTTTCTTCTTCTACACTTAATCAGTAATGACAATTTGCTGTCAGATTTTGAGGACCTCTAAATAAGCACAGAGCAATCGAAAACCAACTGAATTACTCTATTTAAAAAAATATTTCAGAGAGAACACCTTAAGTACACAGCAAAAGTTACAAATCAGGTTTAATTTAGTGACTGGGCAGAATGACCCATAACTGAGAGTGGAACCATACTAATAAGTCTGGTTCAGCATATATGTTAAGAGATGAGTGAAATGCATTAGTGGTACACAGTACGCTATGTGGAACAGAGCTGAATCTATCCTTGCTACATGCACATCAAGAGAAATATCTGAGTGTACTTTTGTGACTTGATGTGATGGAGAAAACTTGGCGAGTTAGGGGCAGAAGTGCTAGAGTATAAATAGCATGTGAGTCATGACAGCATTGTTGGTATGGTGAAGAGCTATTAGGACTTCCCAGATGTAGATGGGTTTATCATGCTTTGGAACGAAACGTGGCTTCATCCTAATTTCTTTTTCTGGGGAAGGGAAAGGAGGGGAAAATTAGTAGATTACATGTGTCTCTCATATGGACGCATTACAGAAAGAACCAGAAAAGGACACTGTAAATAGGAGATGCTACCAATGTAATTTTTTTATTATTCTTATGAGCACATAGGATTAATTCATCCCATGATTTACAATTAATTACCGTGTGAATTATGTGATCAATGGAAATTAAACAACTTACATTACAATTGAAAAAAACGAAAACAACTCGACACCATTAACAGTATTTTTTCCCCAGCCAATTAGTGAAGAAAATAGTTATTTAACATTTCATAACATGTGTCAATATCTCACCCACAAGTATGATGACTCCTTTTAATAAATCTCACTGATATGACATTGATGCAGGCAATCCCATGTTTTTACCTAAGCATCAGTAAAAGCTTGAAGATGTTAATATCTAAACAGGGATGTACAAAATCCTTGAAATTGTTGACAACTTTGAAC
>JBCJKH010018306.1:3980-16283 GCA_039877255.1 Loriculus beryllinus | reverse complement strand
CGAAGGAGCGAGAGCTATGTGGTTAGCACCGTTTTAAAGCTCGCAAACCACTAACAATTTGCTCTCCCTCTAGGGAAATGGGGATATAGGGCCCAAACTGTGATGCTAACAGGTCCTTTCCCTTAAAGCCTAATTCTCTGTTCACAATGCCACACCTAAGTTAAAACTTTAGCCCAGACTGAATAAAACAACTTGTTTTCTGGTGAACTTCTACCTGAGTCAGGATTTTTGATCCTAGAAACAAAGATTTGTGAGGAAACATACTTCATTTTAAAGTCAATTTTGAGATTAAAACTCTCACCATAAAGTGAAAAGTAACTTCAAACTGGAGAATGAAAAGGTTGTATTAAAATAAAAGCAGCTTTAAAAGTGGTATGTCAGTATTTTTGGATTTTTTTTTTGTAAGGTGAAATACTGATGATACCAACAGAATTCTGCATAATTTTCTATCCTGATGGGATTGCAGATCTGGACACAGTTTGCCTGTGTGAAGTTTTGTCAGCTGTCTCTGTATTTTAGCTATTATATCTTTATTGAGCCCCTTGAAAATCATGCCATTCATTTTGATGCAAAAATGACAACTGTGCTGTTCTGAAATGCTGATGCTTAAAGGAGAAGGATGTTCCTCATACCTGAGCCTGACAGGAGTATCTATCTTGTCTTCATGAGTCTCTATGGGTTGCTTTAGGGACCAGACTGCTGCAGGAAAGACTTCTTTGTACATGACTGCCGCACTCAAACCCTGCTCTCTTTTCCCTTGTTTACAGTGCATTTGGGTTTTGTGGTGCTTTTTAATGTGAAACACCTTTAATGCTTTAAGCAGTGTTGACATGTGAGTCTTGTCACTTTATGAGGTGGAAAACAGTCACTGTCACCGACAAGTGAATAATAATAGAGATGAAAAATTAGCCATGAAGAGCAGGGCCTATGCATTACTGTGCTAATGACAAACACGGGCACATTCATACATCAGGATTAATCTCTAATGGAAAGTGGGCAATGCTCTGTTGCGTTTGTCACTGCAGTGAGGGATATGGAAGCAGAGAAATCATCACCTACTGCTTTCTTAAAGCAGGTGGATTAACAACTAGGTGAGTAGGATTTGATTGCCATGATGCAAACCTTTCACTTTGGGTTGTGTCTGGAGAAAGAAGCCTCTGCAGAGGGAAAACTGGGCAGAAACCCCATTTAAAGTCATATTTTATCTATATCCTTTTGTTTCAAAACGCAGAAGTGTATGCATCTGAAAATCCTTATTCTGACCAGGCTGGCAGCCTGGTGATGGGGAAACGAGTGTGAGTTTCAGCTCTTCTCTTTTCATTTTCTGGCCAGGTTAAAGATAATTATTTATGAACCTGACCCAACTTTGACAAATGCTTTTGGGCAAAAGGGAGAGAGGAAGAACAAAAAAAAAAGGGGATAAAATAATACATAAACATTTTAAAAGTCAGTTTCTACACTGGCAAAGTGAATACTTCGCTTTGGCTGAAATGATGTTTTCCTTTGATAGTGACCTAAATTTTAACTTTTCAAGAGGTTTAAAGAGATACAGGAACCTCCAACCTGAACTGCTTCGTTTCGGTATAAGCCCAAGGTACTCTCTGATCTATCAGGTTGTTCTCAACGCTTGTCTCGTTGCATCTAGAAGGTAAGCAACACTTTGAGTAACAACTAAATCACGAATTTGTTTCAGAGGTTTCTTCTTAGGACAGGAACAGGAGGAGGCTAAAGGCCAGGATTTGTCTTCCATGGGAGCACCGTGCTATGCAGAATTACCAAGCTTATGTGTGCTAAGGGGTGAAGAGCTTAGTGCAGGTCACAGTTAGCACAACTCAATCTCTTGGATCAGAAGAATGTCTACAATAGTAAAAATCATCAAAATCCTATTACCCCTGAATTTGACATCATTAGTGATTTTCTGGGGACTAATAAAAAGAAACAAAAGGAGAGGAAGAGCATTATTGTGAACTGGTGCAGGTTTCCCATTAGCTACAGATAATCAAACAGACAGAGCCCTTAGAGGTAATTATTGGAGCCAGCTGGAAATGTTTGCTGGAAATTGCATTCTGAGTAAAACCCGAGGTTCTTGCTGTATTTTTTGGTTTGGGGGAAAAAATAAAAGTCCCTTAGTTTCAATCAGTCTTTGCCAGCATCAGCACAACTGCAGAGCTCCAGACCAAAAAGCACAAATAAGCAGTTTCATTTGGAAGGATGGTGGTATCTGACTAACAGCTCTGTAAAACCTGCCTGATTCCCTTCACAGACAACGTAAAGTGAAGATGCACTCAGAGGGGAGGGAGAACCAGCTGCAGAGGGGGACCCTGAGGACCCTCAAATGGAAGCGGTTCCTTGGGTGGATGTGGCAACGATTCATGTTTCAGCCCCAGAAGGCGGCTGCCCCACCAAAGGCTGCTGATAGATACATTTGCTGTCAGACAAATGCTCTTTCATCACTGCCTGTGATTTAAATTAATCACTTTTCTCACATAACCTGAGGCAAACCTGTTCCTAACGTAGGAATGGAGCTTTCAATCAGGAACTACCTACGATAACTGACACCTTTCACTCAAGCGGGGATTCAGGACGTACAAGCAAGCACTTGGAGAAAAGGAGGGGGAATTACAGGTGAGAGGATCGCCAGGCTGTGTTAAGCACTCCTGTCTGAACTCAAGGTATCATCATGATTTTCAGATCAGAGCCTTTGGGGTGGGTTTCTGCCTCTTCTAGTGTTAATGAAAACAATTCCATCACACGTAGCTGCCAAATACTACCTTGTATTTGTATCTTGTGTAACAAATGGAAAAAATATGACAGCTTGGATTCAGAAGGGGAAACATCTAACTGGCATTTGATGTATCTCTTGCATTCCCTGAATTTTATAGACACTGGGGGAAGACTGTTTGAAGATGACTGCCTTTATCCTTGTTCTGGAAACAAGGATAAGATGGCAGACATCAAGGGAGATGCATTAAAACCACAAAGTTGCATCTAACCTTCCAGTCTGGCCTTCTCTGAGCCAGAGCCCAAAGGGTGCTCCAGCACTGGAACAGGCTGCACAGGGCAGGGCTGGAGTCACCATCCCTGGAAGTGTTCACACACTGTGTAGATGAGGCCCTGAGTGCCATGGGTTAGTGGTGGCCTTGGGGAATGGCTGGGGAATGGTTGGACTGGATGAGCATAAAGCTCTTTTCCAACCTGGCTGATTCTGTGATTCTGTGGTTCTATGATTCTATGGTCATGGAAGGCAATGGACAAGCTGAGCAGCACTTTCATATGCAACAAATTGGCAGGTCTTTGGAGGCATTTACTAAGGCCTTAGTTTGGACTAGGTGCAATACTGAAGCCCAGACTCAGTTTTAATCACTCAGCATCAGGAAGGAAGCTCTTTTTCAGCACTTTGTCCCAATGTCTCCCTGGATCAGACGTTGTGGTGGAAAGGTGAGGAGGAGTTTGGGCCTCTCTGCATGGTGGTAATTACAGCATGCTGACATGGTTGACCACACTGCAGCAAGAGCATCTGAAAACCCTCCCTTTGTATTGCTCTTCCAGCGAGGCCCTTGATAGCGTAAATGCCCAGGTGAGAGCTTGCTCATCAATTTGATATGCTACATGTCTGATCCATCTGCCCTATACAGACTCTCTGATCCTTGACCCTGCTTTCCTTTCATCACTGCCTGCGCTTACAAGATAGCAGCTATCTCTTTTCAACATTGGTCTGTTACACTTCTCGTCAAAGCTTTGCTTGCTAACATCTTCCAGTGCTGAAAAGAGACTGGGAGAAACACTGACAACTTGCAAATGCTCTCTGTATTCTGCAAGAGCAAGACAGGCCTTTTCTTTCCCCAGGCTGCAGCAGTGCACTTCTGGAAACATCACGTTGAAGCAGGAGGCTCTCGTGGTATGAAAAGTCTGAACTTCCACAGAAAAAACCTCTCTTGTCATTACATGCTTGAGCAAAACAAAGCAAAACTCTGCATGAATATTCTGGCAAGTACCAGAAGGGCAAGACTGATGCTGCCTTCACCCTCCCTGGTTTCTCATCACCCGTGTAATTAATACTCACCACCCCATGATAGATGGGAAATTCAGTGCCATTTGTGAATACTAAACAGGGAGGGTGGGTAAGTGCCCCCTCCTCTCCTGAATTGACCTACTTAAAGGTATTCTCTGATGACCTGGGTAAATAGGAGCTTCTTGAGTTAGAGACAGGATAATGAGGTGTGTATCCACAAGCTTTATCGATCTGCACTGCCTGGGTAACCACAAAGCCCTGGTAAAGGCTTCACATCCGCTCTCCCAGCATGCAGTGGAGGCAAGATAAAGCTCAAAAGGGATTGTCTGCAGACAGCACCTTCTTTGTATGTTTAAAGCCTGATTATGAATCTGCAAGGGTATTTCAAATGAAAGAAAAGAGGGATGTCCAAACCATCCCCTGAGCTGTGCGTTAGGAATGGAGTCAGAAGTGCAGGACAGGCAGTACAAAGTACTTGTCTTTAGTGCAGGAGGGGAGATTTCAGGAAGAAGAAGGTTTTCCAGGTGGAATAGGCACAGGAAGGGTGCAGTGGTCCAGATAGCACAGAGCTGCTGGGCAGGTTTTGATCCAAGCCATGGAACAGAGGGCTTCATGGTGGCAGCACTGACAGGCAGCTTTCACTTTATGTGTGGTTTTGGGTTTTATTTCCTCCCAAGAAAAGCTGTTTTTTTCCTGCAGACATTTCAGACCAATACTAAGATCTAAACAGATTTTCAAGTATAGAAACCTGGAGTTAAGTTGATGTTTGACTCTTTCAAAGTGCTCCCTAGGAAAGAACAACAAAAAACGTATTTGGAAGCTATAGCAAGAGAGATGAGCAAGATAACACATGAGGATTGTGAACAATAAACCTCTAAAACAAACAGTGGTTTGAAACAAGCAGTTTCAAATGAAAACGTGGTGATTATTCTGGAAGATGCTACTCAAGCATCTGTCAGGTGTCCATCATTAGGCACAAAATAGAGTTATGCAAGAGATCAGGCTTCTCTCAAAGCCTATGTTACCTTCACTACTTGATTTCAGTCTATCTGGGAACTTACAAGGTCTGTAAGCAAGAATTTCTGAGCAATGGTGAAGACATAAGAACATACAAACAGGGAATCAACTCAGTTCTCCAAGCCCAGTTCCTCCATGTGGGTTGTTCATGTGCAGCCTGGACCTTTTCAACAGGTTGTGTCCTAGTGCCATTACAATTGAAAATGACAAAGCATCAAGACTAAATCAAGCTGTTATTGCTCCTCCAAGACATATTTTTACCCTTGGAAGTGGGTTTTTGTGTAGCCACAGCAAACTGTATGGAACGTCTAACAGATGTGAACTACTCAGGGTTCCAGCATCCTTGATGGGATATGTCCCTTTGAACAAATGACAAAGTGCTCCATCTGTGCTAAGTGGATTAAAATGTCAGCCCCACGGTTGGGGTAAGCTGAGCAGGATTTGTGTTTAAGCATTTCACGAATATGTTTGATTAGCAGTTACCTTGTTCTGGTTTTAAATTCACCTTTTTTCTTACTGCTGCAGGATGCAATATTCGTGTACTGCTAAATCAAATACTCCATTAACAGCCCCAGAGATAAATATTGAATTAATGGAATAATGCAGGTTAATAGTAGATTCACAGGATAATGCTGGAGAATGCTGTGTATGAATTAATGCTAACAGCTGAATCACTGCCCCTCACTGTGCTCTGACTGCAGGTGCAATAAAAATAGCCCCAAAATACCATGCTATCTGAGATTTAAATATTTACTGGGAGTAGGCAATAGGTCAGGAATGTGGACAGATTCTTGGAGGAAACTAGGACTGCCCATAAGCACTGAATATTTCAGCCTCTCCCTTCCTGCTGAGAAGTAACAGAATGCACTGGTCGTCCTGATGTGCTGTATACTAACTGGGCAGCACTGGATGCAGTGCAAGGGACTGTCCCCTCCTGCCTGTGACAAAACCCAAGGGCAGTCAGAGCCCACCACTAACTGAGTCGAAGGGCAAGGAGAGCCTACCAGGATGTGCTTTTAAATTGTCCTCATGGCTCTGTTCTTAATCTTCCTTTTGGACAAGCCTGTCTAGGCAGTTACTGTATTTTTGTGCCTGGCTTCATGAATATTTCAAATAGGAAACTCATCCTGAATTTGTCTCTTTTTTGTCTTTTCTTCCAGGAAATGGATGTGTGCAAACTCGCCCTAATTTATGTAAATACGGAGGCGGAAGAGTTTCACTTCATTGTTACAAATTAAAAGTTCCCTGACATTTCCAATTAGCTGGAGAGAAAAGCAACACAACTATAAATACATCACAAAGCTGCAAAGTCTGCTCTGGCATGAACAGCACGCTCCCATCGCGACACCCAATGGTGAGGCTTTTGCAGCAGAGATTAATGGCATGGTGACCCATTGCCCTGGGGAGGTAACAGAGAAATTGTGACAGGGAATAGCTGAAAACTTGGACACAAGGGCAAGGAAAATGGCTCTAGGGCTAAACCTGACTCAGTGTTGCTCTTCTGGGCTGATCCGAGGCTTAAGTGGGGAGAGGAGTAGGTTTAGGATATCAGCATGGTGATGTTTGACAGGCTTCCAAGGCAAAGTTGCTGAAATGCCCTTTCCTGTGACCTGCAAAGCTGCTGCTGTCAGGGTCAAGCTTACTGTGAACATCTCTGCCTGAAACACATATGGGTGAGACAGGCAACTGCACTGAAGCAAAGAGATGGAGGTGGGTGGGTGGAATCCTGAAATGAGAGCAGGAATAGGACCACTGACTTCCCTCAGGAGCCCAACACCCCTTGTTTACCCCTTCCTTGAAATCCATCTTGATCTGGACTAAGGAGGCCCCAGGAAAGTGTAGAAAGATGGAAAAGTCTCTTTTGCCCTATGGTTTCTCCATACAGGAATCTGTCCTTAGCATGGATGAAAGGCACCATGTGTGGGGGTGATCCCAGCGGATAGTGTAGTCTGTGCTAACAAAGCTCTGGAAGAATATGTGGCACCCTCCCCACCCCAGAGTAAAAAAGGGTGCAGGAATCATATCAGTGGTGTAACTGCAGTTTTCCCTCTGCCCTCCTGCTTCAGTGTCTTCTACATGGCGCCTACCTGTGTCATCCAACTCAGAGCCATAGCTATGGCTGGTGTGTGGGGGGTCAGGATAAAGTGAGGCAACAAGCAGGTGAGTAGTATCAGTCTAACCCTGCATGATGGGTTTGATTGCTTTACACCCTTTGAGGTGGTAATGTGGAACATTTCATGTCTGGTAGCCCAGCTTGGAGGTCTCAGTAGCTTCCCTGGGCATTAGGATGCCTGGGAATGGGCATTGGGATGCTCGGCATCCCCCATCAATGCCCCTTCAAACGCAAAAAGCCATCATTGAGGGTTAATTCTCATGCGTCATGCTGCCTTGTTTCCCAGCAAAAGGCATCCTGCTTTTTGGTGCTGGATGCCTAAAATCCCATCGACATCATTTCCCTTTTTACAAATCCATCAGGCTGCAGACACAGTCAGGTACAATGTGTTCAGACATCCAGTGCAAGGAAAACTAATAATAATACTGATGCTTTTTATTGGCTTCACACACCATAGCTTGTACTTCTTCTCCCCAGGGCCAGATAAAAGTTTTGTGGTGTTATTTAAGCAAAAGCCCATTTTGGCATCAGAGCTGGCAGAAATACTGAGCTTCATTTCTCCCCCTTCCCCTTCTCTTCCTCCTCTTGTAATCTTTGATAAAGAAAAAAAGTGTGCTCCAAAAAAGGTATGTTAATTAACAATTAATTCCTTTATCTTAGAGCACTGAGACTTTAAGACCTGAAAAAGATGTAAAATAAAATGAGTGGTAATTAGCTTTTTAGAGCATTAAATAAACAGTGACATGAACGACAGAGAATTAACGTTATGCATTTATTTTTAACAATATTTATATAGGCAGTTTTTGAACAGGGCCCTGTGGCAATAGCTTCCACTAATACAGGCAAAACAACACTGAGAAATAATTACATTTAGCCTGCATTAAGACAGCAATATGCAAATCAAAGGAATAATGAAGAGAAGCCTGTTAATAGGGTTTTTGGAGGTTCTATACTTGCATATAATACTGAGCTTTGTTTTCCTCTGAAGAATGCAGAAATTACCACCCTCCACCATCCCAAGCCCCAGGCCCATGTCTCTATGTGAATAGCATAGCACTGAAACAGATGGGAGCTCCCAGCCAAGGTGAAGCTTCTGAAGTGGTGCTTTGGGCTGTTCTGTTTGCTTCAGAGGGGACCCACTTGAAGGAAGCAGTGAGCAGAGGAGGATGCATTGGTTGGCTCCCACTGCTCCCTCCACAAGCCAGCCTTGGCCTTGCAAGTTTCCTCCCCAGTCCCTGTTGAGACACCTAAATGAGGTGTCCTGATTTCCAGAGGGATTAACCCTGGAAATGAGTGCAGAAAAGCTCGAGAACATGAATTTCAGCACTGACAAACCCCTTTTTTTCTGACTGAATGTATTTATTCTTTGCTCTTGCAGTTTAATCTTTTGGGGCACCTCTGGGAGCTGTTCTTCCCCATGTTAACATGCTCAGCGTGTGCTAACTGCCATCCAAACCACTTCACTAGTGACCCCTCTGCATGCACAAGCTTCACTTGCCAGGGTCGTTGGCACAGAGGAAACCTCCCTTATCTGGACATTCATAGCCCTCAGAAAGGGACAAAGAAAACAAAACTTTGGCTCCTAATCAGCTGGAACACCCAGGGATCATCCATCTTACGTTATCGCTCCAGCAAATGTAGAAGGAAATGGGAAGATCTGTAAAAGCTTGTTTGTGTTACTCAGTTTTACTGCTAATAGGGTCTGCTAATTAAGAAAGGAGCCACAGCACATGAATCCTTGAAACAGTTTTTAATTAACACTCTTTCTAAAGTCACAGTCAGAGGGGAGAGAGGGGTGAGGCATTCTCCTTTGCTCTGCCTGCCCAGCACCAGGAGCCCAGTGCTGCCCTGTCCACAGGCTGATTTCCAACCTGCCTTCAGAAAACCCTGTCTTAATTAAAGGAGAAAAGGCATCACTGGCAGTCTTCAATCAAGCATTTAATGAAGAGCTGACAGGGCATTTAATGCCATCAGTCTGTTGTCAGTCAATGAAGTGACAGTAGGACATATATTAATATCATAACCTCCATTTCAAGATCCACTGCAAAAACCTCCTGTCAAGGTTTTACAGGGCTTGGCATCAGGTATAAATCACAGGGTTTGAGTTATGCAAGGTCTGTGGGTGACACACAGCAGAGCAGGGACACCCCTGAGGGATTGTGGTTGTGGGCCACCCATGCTGGGACAGGGATACCCCTGAGAGGCTGTGGCCATGGATGACCAATGTTTGAGTGGAGGAATACCAGCAAAAAGCAAGGAGCAGCATCAACCTCACTGCCTACAGACTCAGATGGGGCTGGGGGAAAAAGGGGAAAGTGGTTTTAGCTGAGCCATGAGAAATGGGGGGTAATTTGTTTCTGTAAGTGGTTTTTAATTGTGTTCTCGAATCTGTTTTTTGCTCAATACCCAAATTAGGCATCAGAAGCTGGTGTTAATTGACAAAAAATCAAATTAAGCAAAAATTCCCCAAGTTGAGGCTGGTTTGCCTGCAGCAAACCTCTGTTTGCTGCCACAGAGCATGTGCTGGGCTCTTGCTCTGTCCTCCACCCAACTCTGCCCTTAGTCCCTTAGGCTGTCAGCTCATGTACGTGTGATGAGAACTGGTTCTTGCCACTCTTAATAACCTGTTTGCTCCTTCAGTTCAAAGGGGAACATTCTGGACTCCTGGGTTTGCCCATGTAGATTGGGTTACAAGGCAATAAGGTTGTTAATGTCTGATGGTAGTTTCTGTATATGATCACACCTCCTAAAGCTGATCCCTCTGTGGTGTGACCATTGGTCACAGATGGGAAAACAGCAAAGTAAGGATTCAGGGTGAGTGCATTTATATGTTAACACTGCATTGAGACATTTCTTCACTCTCCTTTTCTTGCAGGGTAAGTTTTATTCCCTGATGGACAGTCTGTATGATACACCCCTTGCAGAGGGATTGGAAGGTGCATGATGACAGTTCAAACCCTTGCCTTGCTCTGCCAGTCTCCTGATATCACTAATGGGACTGCCAAGAGGGTGTGAGAGTGTTCTTTCCTCTCCACAGCCCATTCAATGCCAGCCTTCCCATGGACCCAATCCCACAGCCTTAGTTAGGCTTTAGTAGTGTGATGACTATGGTGTTGCTGCTTGTCCTTTATCTTGAAACCCACCTGTCTCACTCCCATCTGGATCATTTGGTGGGAATTACAATCCTGTGACCTGTTAGGCTTGTGGGAGATAAAAAGGCCCATTCCTTCGAGCAAGATAGAGCTCATAAAACACTCAATTCATGTTCATTTAGAGGCTCATTCAAGGAAATAAAGCTGTAGGTGAGACTCAGCTATATCACAAACAGAGATCAGATGGCAAAGCCAGGCAGTCAGAGAAGCCTTTGTAGTGCCCTTTTCTCAGAAGAAATGCTGAATCACTGTGTGCCACTTAGGTCCTTGAACTGAATCAACTCTATTTTTTAACAGCCACAGCCTGAAGAGGAGAAATTTGAATGATGTGTCCATTTGTCATCTTGGAACAGCTGTATTTAGCAGTATTAGATATAAATTGCTCTGGAGAGGAGACTCAAACCCACTGTGCTCCCACCCACAGGTAAGGCAGGCTGAAGTCCTCATCCAGAGAGGAGAAGGTTTCCTCAACCCGCTTTCCCTGATCCCTTTATGCAAAACTTTTAAATCTCTCTTACACATTTCTCTGATTGATTCTTTCTTTCTTCTATCTCCCACCTGCAGCTGTGTGGCTGCACTTCTGCCAAGATCACACATAAAACAGAATTAGGGAAGGAGAGATCAGCTAAGAAGCAGTTGTTATTCATTATGGGAAATTACAGCTTTCATGTATTCATAGGGTAAACTCCTGTCAGCTCCAAATCAGGAACCTGTTGCATGTAAACACCTTGCTTAAGTGAGTGGATAGGTTGAAATGCACTCCAAATCATTCCTCCTTTTAGCAGGAATTGCTGCTTCTTTCCTCAGTGTCTGGGGGTGGTAGGGGAAGGTGGACAGGACATGCTGTCCTCTGCTCTGTTTGCTTCCATTGTGACCTGTGGTGCCTGGTTGTTAGATCTCATATGGCACTGCCAGGAAGTGGCTTTCTCTGAACCTCCCCAGCATCTTCACCAGTGAGCAGCAAACACCTTGCTGTCCATCCTCATCCAGGGGAGCAACATTTTCAGTGTAGTGATGGAACAACAGAACACAGAGTTCAAACTGGATCACTCCAAAGCTCATATAACCTACATCAGCCATGGAGCAACATCCCAAGAGCTCCAAAGCACACAACTCAAATCTGGGGAAAGCTGAATGCTGAAGCCATAGTTTCTCCCCAGCTCTAGATCATCACCCCCGCTGGAGAGATGGCAGCAGGATATGGATCCAAGCACAAGGTTCCCAGTTTGGACAGACACACTTCATGCCTGGTTTCTCACATATGGCAGGGCCACATCATCACAGCTCTTGGCCAGTGTCTCCTGTTCACTCACTGGAGCAGAGCTAAACAGAACATTGTCAAGAAACAAGGGCCCAGGTGATGCTGGCAAACATCAGTTGTCTCTAACATAATGTAAAGCAGTCCAGCATCCCCAGGATGCTTGCTTCTATGTTTTGGCTCTCGCACAGTAACTGAGGGAGAGTAGACAGTATGCTAGGAGGTGTAGCTGTTGCTATGGCTCCCTAATTACCTTCTGGAGGTTACCATAGAGAAAAGCCCAGAGCTGTCTTTAGAAACAATAGTGCTCCAACTTTGTTTACACAGACTTTCCAGTTTCTAAATCAAACTTTACAAGAGCAAGAAATTGAGCCTTCAGCCCACTGCAGAGCAGGGAGGATTTTATCACTGCAGAAATGAAACAAATAGCTCAACATTTGTTTCTCTATTTCATATTGCACTGAAGCAACAGGACTGGGGGTAGGTTGTTTAATTGCTGGCTAGTGAGTTGATTTATGGGTTTTATTTTTTCCCATTGAGAAAACAGAGAGGTTGAGAGTTGCATCTAGGAAGAGACATAACAGTTTGGGTGATGGGCAGAGAGAGTCTCTGCTGCAAGGCTCAGTTACAGAAATGGGAAAGCTCCAGCAGAAGTGCATGAGCAAGGTCACACATCTCTCCACAAGTCCATTTGAATCCAACTTCATTTTGGCTTTCTCGGCTGAGCAGCAGTCTTGAGCACGAACGTTTG
>JBCJKH010018305.1:2721-43687 GCA_039877255.1 Loriculus beryllinus | reverse complement strand
TCTTATCTGCTGTAGTACTGCTGATCTTCTTATATAATTTTAAGAAACTTTCACATCAGAAGCTACCAGGAGTTACGTATCTGTGCAGCTCTCCATATCTGCAAGATACTCTTCCTTTTGAAGTAAACAGCTCTCATTTAAACATGTCCCCTAATTTTGGGGTTTTCATGAGGCATGCTTTCAGAGTCATTTGTCCCTGAGATAATTTGCAGTTGCAAAGGCAACTTGTCACATGTAGTATACAGTTGTTGCATTGTGTAGGGACCCTCCACATCTCCCAGTGGTAATGTTGTTCAGAAATATGTAGAACTTCTGATAAATTCCTCTTCTTGTGAGGACCAATAAATGTGTGATAGAGACACTGATTCAGCTGAAAGCTACACTCATAGAAAGAGTTTTTGCGTTCCTCTTGAATGTAGCCAGACTTCCCAAGCTCTGTGAGCCTGTTTTCAATACAGCAGCATTCCTGCAGTTTCAGTGCTGGGGTGTAAAATTCACCTAACGATGGTGGGGTCAAACTAAGGGCAGAACCAGACTTGTTGCTGTACTGGTAGGGTCTATGTCAAGGAGTGCATAGGAATCCTCCTTGGCTATGGTAGGCAGGAAGAGGCAAAGACAAGGTGCGAAGTCCATCACATGTGGAGATTTATCTTGTAGTATAGCTACAAAATGGTTTATTGTGGTCCAATCTGCATGCCACTCTGACAATGAAAAAAGATGCTCTCTCTATATGTTTTGTTGTGTGATAAATGGCTAGTTTTCTTCAATGTTTGCGTGTGCCTCTCCCTTCTCCAGACTCTCCTTAAGATTTATCTCTTTAGAACACCTTTCCAGAGATGTGCCACATCAGTCTTGAACCTCATCACCGCCCTTACTCTTACACTTATAATTTCCAGCTGTGGCCCTGATCCTGCAATATGAATATGATGATACTTTACAGGCACCACAGGGAGACCCTCAGGAGTGTGTCAGGACTTCATTTTTATAAGCAACAGTAAGTCAGCTTTCTCAGACTTTAAAGCACAGGTTACAGTCCCTTTGGAAATTTTTATGGATGTATTTCATATTGGAGCTGTGCCACCAATGTCTGTCTGTTGCTTTGTGATATTGTTCTGACTCCTGAGAAATGTTCTTGCTGAAATGTTTCCAAAATAAAACTCTTGCTACTGCAGCTATATTTGGACTAATGGTGGGATAAGTTATGGTTTATCAGATTGGCTTTCAGGACTTGCACTTCAGCAGGGCTGTGAGGTTTGAGAGAAAGTGAAGTTTATGCAGGTCTCTTAAAGCATTTCCTACCACGAAGCCCAATCCTCCTTTCCTTTAACCTAGAACTATAATGTTATGCCTCCCAGCACAACTGATTCTTTCTACCTCTATTCTTTCAGCTTACTTAATATGGAATTAATTTTATGTGTCCTGTTCAGAGTTAGGCTATCAAGTATTAGTTTAGTCACTGGTTTTGAGAAATATTTGTATTTGCATAGAGCTGGAACACCAGCAATAAGTGCATACCAGAGTGTTCCTTTTTGTGAGATGTCTCCGTTCTCACTTAGGTGGTCCAAACAGGCAAATTGGGCAAAGGTTTGTGAAGAGATGAGGGAGAAGAATTAGGCCAGAAGTATAGCAAATGTTGAGGTAGTTACAACAGGTATCCAACTTGATTCACTTGTTACTAGTGGAGATTTAAGAGAGGAGAGGGAGAAAATGCTCGTACTTTATAGGTGGAAAGGCAAAAGAAAAAGAAGTATTTCATTTGTTTAAAAAAAAAAACCCGAACCAAAAACCAAGCAACCAAAATACACATACACACAAAAACGAAGCTTTATCTTATTTCTCTGCTCCTGTGAGAGTTTGGCGCTGGATTCCATGGGACTATAAACAGATCCTTGCTTTATCTTTGGGTGTGCAGTGACATCTGCAGAGTGGAGCACATCAAACAAGACTTTCCGATTTAGTGCCGTGCCTTTTTTATGTCTGTTTTTCTTTTATGTATTCATTAGTTTAAGCTTACTACTTTATTTTATGCTTTTTAATGCCTGTACAGTATTATTTTATCTTTGTATCTTTCCAAAGGGCTACTTCACTGTGACAGAAGTTAGTTTGACAGTTGTTTACACACCCAAACAGAAATTACTTTCTCTTTATGGGCAGAATGTCTAGTTTTACAGTGTAATGTCCTGGAAGATTTCAGTATTTTTGAGGTAAAGTTTCTTTCACAACTACGGTGTTCCTGTCAAGAAGTGGGGTTTTGATGCTTTCAGTCTGAGTGCTTATTCTGAAATTATCAGACAGATAGCATTATTATTAGATGTGTTCATTATTGAGGTAATTTTTTAAAATTATTTAAAGAAAATACTAAAAATGTGAATATCTTTAAGTGTAAAAAATTCAAAACTAATAAGTAAATAAAGGTACACATGGGGATTCTTTGCAGGATTTTTCTTTGCTGGACAAAAACCCTTAGCATTTTTTGGTTGCTTTTGCTTCATTGACTTGTATGGGAAGAAAATGTAGCTAGCTTCTGCTAGCATCCTTTATTTCTCTGGGCAAGACAAAACAGAAACCAGCTTAATATAGGTTTATGGATTCTATTTTCTTAAAACTTGATCACATATATTAACCTCATGCACTGCAGATAATCCCAGCAACATAAACCTAAACATGCTTGTAAGTCTTTGCAAAAATATCCCTTAGGCTGCTGAGGCTCCAACTCTATATTTTAAAAAGGACTTTGTAATAGGAAGTTTCTTTAAAAGAAACTTAAGTGGAGGGGAAGGCTAAACTCTTTTTCCAAATATGAAAAGACAAAAAAACAAACAACATTGCTTTTTTTTTCTGCTGTCTTTAAAAAGATAATTCATTAAGTATGTACAAGAATGTAGACACCTGAGCTCTGAATTTCATGGCATTTCTTTTTTTATTGTTGATTCTTTTTATGTAAAGGTCTTAATTTTGATATTTCAGAATATGCATATTGGGGTTGATTTTTCTTTCTGGTAACATTATGTGTATTAAACCAAGGATGGACTATTCATTAAGTCTGTAGTGACAGGACAAGTAAGTGGTAACGGGTTACAACTTAAACAGAGGAGGTTTAGATTGGATATAAGGAAGAAATTCTTTACTGTGAGCGTGGTGAGGCACTGGAATGGGTTGCCCAGAGTTGTGGATGCTCCATCCCTGGCAGTGTTCAACGCCAGGTTGGACAGAGCTTTGAGCGCCATGGTTTAGTGTGAGGTGTCCCTGCCCATGGCAGAGGGATTGGAACTGAATGATCTTAAGTTCCTTTCCAACCCAAACTGTTCTATGATTCTATAAGGTTTAAAAATACTTAATCAATGTATATATATGCATCAGGAGTTGTTTTTGTATTGGTTTTCCCCCTACCATGTCAGATGCTATAATAATATTAACTACATACCAGATCCAGGCCTCACTAAACTAGTATAGCAGAATAATAATTAGAAAATTGCCATGTAATGAACAAACCCCAGAAGTTTTAAAACTTATTAAGAGATTGTGACTGATAAGCAGGTTTTATAGCCAAGGCTTTCATGTCTGAAAAATGATCCTGATAGTTTGCCAGCTGATGTTATTGGTTAATTTGTCTTAAACTCATTTTTTGTAGAAGAAAGAACACAAAATAATATCTCAGTGGAACAGGAGGGAGCATTTTAAAACCCATGTAGTAGAAATCTATTTGTTGTATAAAATCCTTAGCAAAAAGCATTAAACCCTTTGGAGAAATAAATGAGTATAATAATCTTTCCAATGTATAAACAAACATGAAAATATATGTAAGCAGTGAATACTAGAAGGACAGGAAGGATTTTTTTAGGTATTCAAAGACTCTTATGCTTCAGTAAAAGATAAAGCATGTTATAGATGAAATATGTCCATTCCATCAGAAGAAGCAGAATAATTAAAAAAAATAAAAGTGAATATGCTAAGTGAATATGGTAATGGGTTAATATTCAAAGGACGTCAGCATTTTTCCTCTTGTAGGGATCTGTAATGTGTCCAAACTCTGGATTTCTTTTCTCATTCTTATGTTCCCAAGTTTTTAGTTGAGATTGAAGGAAGTAAAAAAAAGGAAAATACAAAACATGGAGTTCCATAAATAACTGAGCAAACTTCATTTTTCTAGTAGTTTCAAGTATGTCTTTTCTAACATTAAGTATAATCACAGGGCTCTTTCAATTGCTACACTGAAAAGAGGCATCTGGAAAATGCTACGTTTTTTGGCAGAGGCCAGAAGCAGGCATGGTCAGTATAATTAAATTGACAAGTGCTTGAGATACTGTATTTGCTGTATGTACTTTCCTTCAGTAACTATTAGTATTTCTTCTAAATCTGCTGTAGCTGGTGATCCTCACAGCTTTAAATGTTAGTATAGAATGTAACATGGCAGCATTGCAGGGGCAGCATTTAGAAGAAAATTTTAGAAGCTTTCTTAGTAAATACCTTTTTGAGAGACTGTTTGCAGTGGATGAACTCAACAGTAGGTTTCATCAACATGAGCTCAGACCTGACAGAGAAGGCAAAATACCTGACTCCAGCAGCTTTCACTTAATGAGCTGTAAAAGCCCCTTGCTGGAGAAAATGAGCGTGGCGCCCTAAACTTCCAGTGCTTTCAAAGCTTTATAGATATTTGGTGTGAATCTTTACTCTCTCTCTCTGATAAATGTCAGAATACAGCCTGTGAACTTGTAAATTTAGCTGCTGTGGGGTTGAGCCATTCTGCAGATTTTGGGTGAATGCTGAACAATGAATCATCTTCTGATGAGGTGGTCTTTAACAAGAGTTATGTCCTCCTAGCTTGCTTTATTCGGTTTCAAGTTTGCATTGCATTTTAAAACTTCATGTACTTCCTCACCTAGACTCCTCTTTATGTCGTAAGCCATGGTGAGACTGGACCAATCCGATGCAACCGGTGCAAAGCTTATATGTGTCCCTTCATGCAGTTTATAGAAGGTGGAAGGAGATACCAGTGTGGATTTTGCAACTGTGTAAATGATGGTAAGTGGTGTTGCTCTGATCTGTGATTCATACAAATTCTGTTAGACTAAAAAGAAACGATATCCTTAAAATTATTTTCTTGACTTGATGAGAAAATAGTTCAGTGAGATGCAGTAACTAGGCCTATTTCACAAATAAATAATTTTTAAAAACCTCAAAAAGTACACAAGAACAACGCATAGAAAAATTTGTTCGGTATAGCTTAAAACAAAATGTATGAGAAATAGTGCTGGCTCATGAAGTCCAGTCTGATGCATTCAAAACTCGATTTAAATGTTAACATTGAATACAGGGCTGCTTGTATTGCTAATGGAAAGCAACTTCTGTGTCAACAGAATTAATTTATTTAAGAAATCTAAGTGTCCAGCAAGAGCCAAATATTTAGAACCGTGTTAGCCCAGTTCTGTCTGTGACTGTGGATGCAATGGTTAAATAACCTATTAATCTTACTGTGACAAGTGTTGGTTTTCACAGAAGATACCATTCCATATTTGTCCAAGTGTGCTGCATGTGACTCATAACTGTTCTCATGTGCTTGGCTAAATCCCAAATCTTCAGCAGAACTAGCCTTTCTAGACATTTGTATCAAGTTGGATTTCCTCAGCTGGATCACAGTGGTGTAGTGCTTTCCCTAATACAGTAGTCTTTTCAGCTCTGACATGTGAACCTTGACAGATTCATTCCAACTTTCTCTGCTGTCTGACTCTCAAATATTTGTGCAAGCATAGCAGATAACAAATTTCATAGTTTACCAGTTTAAACTCTCATAAAGAGAAATTTAAATGCATTGTAAACATTTTAAGAAAGACATCTAAGTTGTAGTGTCCACTTTAAATCATGCTTTATATTACTATCTTATAACCAACTCGGACAGCACTTTAAAATAAAATTTTAATGAGGGCTGAAAATGGCTAACCCAGTAAATAGATACTCCTGCCATTCACATGCACAGTTTTTGCAGGCAAGAGTGTGAAAAATAAGCATTCTAAATAATGCACTGATTTAGGAAAGAGGAGCTAAAACCCGTATGTGACTCTTCCTCCTCAGTATGACTCTAACCATCAGACTAGCTGTATGGAAATTGGTGGTGGCAAACTCACTTGATTTCTTACTGCTTTGGAGTTATGCACTTTATATCTGTATCTTCAGAAGGTTCCTGATGCACTTTGTTGTAAGTAGCCCAGGGTTGTGAACCTGGGAGCAGATTGCTAAGTCCAGAGGAGAAAAGGCTGCTGCCTATGGAAATGACCTGAGTCAGTTTTACCTATTCAGGCCTGACAGTGTAGAATTGGGAGCATGTGGACATTTATAGGGGAATACACCCTGTACTCCAAATATAAAAGGAGCTGTCATTACTGGAATATTGTGGTGGTTTTGTTTGCTTGGGGTTTTTTAAGCCAATGTTGGTGAAAAAAAAGCCCCACATCAACATTGCAACCCAGATAAGTGTTTAAACTCTTTCCTCGACCGGTAACAGGGTAGTTATACACGTATAATAGTACATTGTATGTGGTGACAGAAGTTGCTAGGTTGTTCCCCTCCTCCCCAAAATATAAACTTTTTTTTCCTGCTGTTGTGTTGGCTTTTAGTCCCTCCGTTCTTCTTTCAACATCTGGACCACATTGGCCAGCGGGTAGACCACTATGAAAGGCCTGAGCTGTCTCTGGGATCTTATGAATATGTTGCTACTTTGGATTATTGCCGAGTGAGTATTTCCAATATGCAAACTAATTTTACAATTTTATGTCAAAACAAACAAAATCCTTTAAATACTTACAGTAGAGTAAATGCATCTATAAGCTGAATATCAGAGTCCAGGAACATTCTAGAAAATTTAGACAGATGTAGAGAATATAATGTTTTATTATTTTGTGCTGCAGAGTATGAGACTAGGAAGTAAGAGTAATAAACAGTGCAGCAAATTTGTGGATGACCAGTTGTTCATGGGTGTTTATTTGGTCCTAGCTAGCATGTTGCACTGTTGAAATTCTGATGCAGTGTTGCATTTTAGATGCATGTCTTCTTTTGTTTTTGAAGACAAGACACATGCCAGAGTTGCCTTCCCAATATTGAAAACCTTTGCAAGGGAATTTGACCTTTAATCTTTTCCTGGCAAGTGTAGTTTTAGTATTCTGACCAGTAACTACAATGGAATGGGTTCTCTCTTCTAGTATTAACGCACTAAAGAATTCATCCCACAGCCCACTCAAGTCACTGTAAATATGTCTAGTTGATTTTATTAGAAAACTCTATTTGATACTTCTGAAAGCATAAATTACTTAAACTTTTCCAACTACAGATCGTTTTACAAAGCTACATCTATCCACATTATGGACATATTTTTCAGTTCTTGCTAAAATCAGGCAGAATTTTCTTCCTGTCATGAAACTGAGGTTGTGAAAAGGTTGGGAAAGGCAACTGGGCCCTACAAAGCTTTGAAGTAGAGACTGGTAACTTGCTTGGACCATCAAAGTATTGCTGGTATGAAGAAAATGGAACAGGTTTAATTCTGCTTTCTCACTAGGGTACTTCTCCAAAATCCTTTGAAATCCCTGAGGTGACCTATGTGAGTTTTATTGCAGTGTGGGTTAAACTCCAGAACAGGAGAGATCGTGAGGTGTTACAGAAATACAGTGCAGGATCCTCAGTGCACATCCAGTATTGTTCTATCAAATTCAGTTAAGCTTTGCTGATTTCTGGCAGCTCAGCTTTTCAAAAGTTGTGTACGAAATGGTTGGTGCCGTTTTCACACTTCTTCTCTGCTCTGTAGTGTAACCCTGTCTGGTGCGGTTAACATCACAGAGCATCTTTCGGTGCAGTGGCTTTTGTCATATAGCTTAAATTGGGGAGTTTACTTGGTAAGTCATCCAGAATGCTCTGTCCTGTTGCAAAGACCCATCAATAGCCTTACTAGAATGTTCCAAAAGAGAAATCTCTTACAAAATAAACAGTCACGCTGGAAATGCTAAGTCATTAAATGTTACAGATGTTAACATTATTTTACAATTTTTCATTTTGCTCCAAGTTGCAAAGGTTTAATTCTTTTATAAATCCAGTTTAAGACCAGAACTGAGAAGCCATTTCCTTTTGTGCTGATCAAATGCCAAGGATGTACAGCTATGAGAAATGTTAACAAATAACAGCTGGTTTGCATTACTGTGCTCATGCAAAGCGGATGTGGCAAGAGCACAAGTTCTTGTTTCTACAATATATTTGTCAGAACTTATGCAGGCAATGCAACTTATGCAGAACTTATAAAGGCAATGTGATACAAGAGTTTAAAAGTAGTGTTTGATACAGTTTTTGAAAATAGAATCTGAGTACAATAAATAGAACCGCTTTTAAAAATATTGCATGGTTTTAGTTTACAGGAATTAATTCTGATTTACATGTTTCAAATAAAGAGAGATCAAGGGCGTAATGTTAAGTCATAATTCAAGGGTTAGATGGTGGTTTTCTTACATGAAGTTTTCTGAAGTTTAGTTTGATTGAGTGGTCAGAACTCTGTATGTGAAGGCCGTAAAACAGTATAATTTCAAAGCTGTCCTGAGTTTGACACCAAGTAATGACCAGTGCTTATCCTAATGGGAATTAGGAAAACCAATCTTATGATCATCAAATATGATGATTACTGTTGCGATGTTCACTTTATATGGTCTTCTTCCTCGGTACTTCTCTAAGCATTACACTGCTTTATTTGGAAATAAAGCATCTTACATTTTTCTTATTACGGAAACTTGTGTCAGTAGTGTATGTCTCAGTTTAATTGACACATACATTATGAATAAGAGGAATTCCCTAAAGAACCCGTTCTAACCCAAGTCACTGCTGTGTATGCAGCAGCTCTATACATTGAATGTTCCATTCTCATACTTTGCTTATCTTACGCAAAGTCAACTTATTCCTGAAAGTACAGTTCAGCTGTCTAGAATGCCCTGGAGCATGACAGACAGATAGGTGGCAGGTGACCACCACTTACTGCTTCTAAGAACTGCGATAGTGTAATTCTGGTTCTGTACCTAAGTTGCATTTTCTGCTTCCGGATTGGTTGGAAATCACTTAACAGTTGTTAGAGACAAATGCTAACAAAGACTGAATGTAAACATTCACATTAACAAAATGGTATTGCATATTGATGTAGGGAATGCAAAATCCATATGGGTACAGAAAAAGCCAAAAGGCAAATCTGTTTAAACACTTGAATTCCAGCAGAAGATGTTTGTGTATCATCTTGCCTGGTAAACTGTTAACCTTTACATGTTTTATTCCATAAGGATGCTGTTCTCTGGTAACAGTGTTTTATTCCAGGAGTGGACTTTACCCAGTGAGTGTCAGCTTTCTGTGGTAGTTACTATTTATGATCCATACCATTTTTCAAACAATTGAGTGCTGTATTTAGATTGCCTTAAGGTACCACCTCTAAATTTTTTTACATAACAGGGCACTGTCTAATTTTCCCTGTAAATGGTAATTTTTTTTCTGTAGAACAACAAGCCTCCAAAGCCACCAGCTTATATCTTCATGATTGATGTATCATACAGAAACATCAAGAGCGGTCTGGTTAAACTCATATGTGATGAGCTGAAGACTCTTCTAGATAAACTTCCAAGGTAAGGAAATAAAAGTGTGCTTTGCTTAACTTACTACACAGCGTTTTTCATGGAAGTTTGAATGTTGAGAGGCAAAAATAAGCAACAGAAAATGTCCAGATTTACAGTACAGGCATTTTTGAGCTTATAGTGACCAAATGTTAATTTTCACTGCTGGCATTTCTTAAATGTTGATGTCTGGGCTTACTGTATGAATGGAAAAAATCTGTCATAGTAACTGCACATGTAGCTTGCATTCTTTTCCTTTCTTGTAGTGAATTTTAGTGGTGGTATCAGCTACCACCCAGCTCATAGTTTTGACTTGCTGTGAAGTTCTGTTTACTGCGATGCTGCCTTTCTCATTAAATTAAACAGAAAATACCAAAACCAGAATACTCAAGAATGGCAAGTCTCTCTAAAGCCATAGTGTTGGTGGTTTGTGTCTTTAGCTCTTATTGTTAATTGGCAAAACTTTTAAAGCTTCTAAAACTCTGCTGTGTGACTTCTCTGTCCTTGAGAGGAGAAAAATCTTGTAGGCCACAAATATTTCATTAAATATAGCACATTTGCTTTGTGAACATCAAACACACGACAGTAGTATTACTATTGGTCAATATTAATGACAGTGTAATATTTTATTGTAGTTTAGTATAATTTTTAGTATAGTGTATTAGCGTAGTTTTCATTAAAGTTTAAATAATGCAGACACATATAGTTCAACTGGAACAGTGAAAACTGGGAAATGAAGTGGCTGTTTCTCAGTGAAGGCATATAAAAGCATTGAAGAACATACAGAAAGAAAATGCATTTCAAATAACAATACTTGCAGAGGATAAACGGGTTTAAATGGAGAGAGCAAAGTGAGGAAGGGTGGGAGATAGAGTGGGGTATGTTAAAAATCATATTTCATGTGTCCTTCTGGGATCTTTGTGCATGAAAGAAATTCCATTGCAGGGTGAAGGGTTAGTTTGTTACATGTCCATGTAAGGCGACCTCTAAAGAACTTTGTCATTGAAGGTTATACTGAAGGCACATGTGTTTGATACTATCCTGAACGTATCTCAGAGCTTTCCATCAGGATTGGTCATGACTTTGAAGTTAATAAACACCTAAGCTTGAACAGGGAAAGCTGAAGAAAAATCAAAGCAAGTGTATCTACATCACAAAAAAGACACATTAATTCTTTTCCTCACAGGACTCTGCAGATTTCTGCTGCTAAATGTTTGCAGGGCCAACATTTTTATGTTCTCTGAAAAAAGCATTAGAAAAACACAAAGAAAAGGCAAGTCCTTCAGTTTCTTCAGACTCATCTGTGGTCTTTAAGTAATGGTAATTAAAAAACCAAACCAAACCAATCAACCAACCAAACAAAAAAAACCCAAACAAAAAACCCAGCCCCCAAAACCAACAACTTAAGGCATTCCATCAAAATTTATGTTGAAACTTCTATTTTGTGCTGAGACACAAAGGTGTGTTCATTTTCTGTTGCTGGACAAAGACAGCTGCAGAAATATTCTGCTCTTACCACCTGAGGTGAGAGTCCTGCACTGGGAATTTGTCTTGTGACCATATCTTTGAGAGAAAGGACTTGGGGTAGCAAAGCAGTCTGTGTCGCAGAAGGGCTGGTTGGTCTAAAAGCCTTCTCCAGCTATGACTGTGGAAGTGCTGCAAAGCCACTGAAGTGTCTGAGAAGATAGAAAGGATTAAGGTCGGTGTCTTGAGACCTGATGTTAAGAACTCTGGTTTTGTAGACTTGCAGCATAGCTGCAAACACATTATTTGCTTGCTTGAAATTTTAGAGCAGACATTTTCAAGCTTATGTGTTCCAAACCAGAAACCCCTGGGACTGTATTTAGAAAAATAGAGAAATGTGTTGATAAAATTTGTGCTTATGAGCTCAGAAAAATCACACTAGTTGTGCAAATATGATTTTTTATATAATTAAAAACAAAACCAGCACAAAAAACCCCAACAAAACAAAAAAAAAAAACCCAAAACACACGAACAACAAAAAGCCCAAACAAATATTTGAAAGCAGTTCTGTATCTGTGATTCAGACATCTCATTCTGAGACTTCAAAAATAATTGAATAGTTTATGAGGTGTATAGGCAACTGGCCACTGCATTACAGCTAATCTTTAAAACTGTGGTAGAAGCAACTGGATATTCAGACCACCACAGATAAGAGCAGTATCTGAAAAAATTGTCCCTAGTTTATTCTTTATCTTAGGGATTTTTCACTGCTTAGGTGGAATGCACAGTTGATAGGGTTGATGTAAATATATATATATTATATATATATATATATAAATGCAATGCAGCATTTGATTTTTATCGAGGTGTTTTAATTTGAACTAAGGCAAAGATTGATTTCATTACATGACTTAGTTGTTGTTTGCTCTGTTGTTCCCTGTATGGGTAATTATCTGAAAGCAGCCTTACATTGCAAAGGAATGCTTTAATTGCAAGATCAGAAATTCAGAATTATAACCAGTTGGTTCTGGTTTTCTTACAGAGAAGAGCAAGAGGAATCCTCAGCAATTCAAGTTGGTTTTGTCACTTATAACAAGGTCCTCCACTTCTTTAATGTCAAAAGCAGCTTAGCTCAGCCTCAGATGATGGTGGTTTCTGATGTTGGAGAAGTCTTTGTTCCTTTGCTGGATGGTTTCCTTGTTAACTTCCAGGATTCACGATCTGTTGTTATCAAGTAAAGTATGATCAGTCCATATGAGAATAAGATATGAAAGATTATGATATGCATTAATCCTTTTAGTCAGTTGTATTATTGGGGATGGGAGGGTACATGTGTTTATTGAAATACTATAGAAGCCAGCAGATGCTTCAAGTCATATAGTTCCACCTCTGAAGCAAAGAAGAAGAGATATCAACACCCCCCCCAGTGCTCAGTTGGAAAGCATGTTTAGGCCAGGTGTAAACCATGCATCTTCAGCTGTGCTGTTTCAGAAATGTGATGGGGGTAGTGGCTGTGTGCCATATTGCATATTTTTCCTCTTGCAATGTATAGGATGCACACCTGGGTATGATCTAAGGACTTCACAGCACACCAGAACTCCTTAACTTTTAGCTATTTATTTTTTATTTTTTTATTGCATGTTCTTTTTTGTTACCAGCTTTGAAATAACGCATCTCCTAGAATTTAAAAATTCCTATTTTGTTTTATTCTTCCTGGAATCCTAAGAAATTGAGTAATCAAAATTTTTGTATCTGAATTGGTATGTTACAACATAGTTTGGGGACTATTCCAAATAGCTAACCAGCTGAGACACTGATTCTTTCTTCTTTCATAGCTTGTTGGACCAGATTCCAGAGATGTTTGCAGACACTAATGAAAGCGAGACCATCTTTGCTCCTGTTATCCAGGCTGGCATGGAGGCACTAAAGGTTAGAATGTTCCTCTCTACAGAAGTGAGAATAAGACTTGATAAGCTGCAGAAGTTTCATTTGCTAAAAGCCAGTCTCAAGTCTTCTACAAATCACAACGGGAAATGAGAAAAAAAAAGAGTCGCAGATTATTTCCAGCACTAATATTCCAGTACTCTAACAGTATCTCTGAACTGCTGTAGTCAAAATGAGAACACTCACAGGCATACATGTGTTTCCAGATTATGCTTTTCTGGGGAAGCCAGTCTCTAGAGTTTCTGCTACCTAGAATGGATGTTTAGGAGAAGATGAGGAGCAGGAGTCTTATTTCTCATTCAGCATTTGAGAGAAATAAAAAAGGATATAGTTACTGCAGCAGGAACTAATAGATACTCTGGATGTTTGCACAGATAACCCATCCTTGCCTGTGTGGAGGGTGGGAAAAGTCAGTGTAAGATACAATTTTGCCCTTCCTTCTGCTTCTGTGGATTTCTTGTGCAAAATAAGATATTTATGAAGATTTATGACTGAATTAGGTAGGGGAGTAGAAGGTTTCTGCTTAAGGGAAAATTTTCACAGCCTTTATACTTCTGAAAATGAATCCCCAGGTCAAGATGCATCCCCAGTCACTTTCTGTATGTCCAGGACACCCTCTGAAATGCTGACATTTCCAAGAAGCGCTGCCAATTAAAAGGATGCCACCATGGTTCAGCACAAGATTTGTAGGGGTAAAAAACAGCCAGTGGTGTTTTAAAATAGTTGATTTATCTGTAAGCTGTGTACAGAACATTGCTCAAGTCTGTTTCTTAAATATTTGATTAATATCCCTTTTCTTACATTGGAAGGTATATGTGCAAAACATGTTTGGTTACTGTTTCCATCAGAATCCTCTTCCGTAATACTTGACTTTGGTGCTGGCTATTTTGACTTTGGTGCTGCTCAGGAAGACAATTCTTGTCTAAAAAGATTTAAAATGGATTGTGGTCCTATTTGGGATTAATTTCAATACACTTCTAGAAATAATACACGTGCATTTTAGAAAGTGTGTCAAAAGCAGTGTCAGTAATTCCTGCTGCGTATCATGACAAACAGATATTTGGTAACTCTTTCAGTCTTCAGCAGAATGCTTCTTAAAAGGCATTGAAGAAATTAGCATTTGTGTCTAAAGATACTTATGCTTAAAATACTAAGGGTGAAATTTCTGCTTTATAAAATGTAGGACACTATCTTCAATTGCATTTCTGCTCTATGAAATATAAGACACTGTCTTCAGTTGCATTTGTGCCTTAGCAAAGAGATTTCTTGTTTTCCCAGACATATGCTGTGGCTTATTTTGAAATGTGGAATATCTTGAGAACTTCTCAAGAGGGAAAGAAGGGGGAAAGCGAGAGAGACTGCGTGGCTGATTTATGGCTGACTGGGTTTAAACCACGACAAGTACCAAAGCTGATCTGTGTCTGTGGTCTTGGGTATTGACAGTTTTAACCTGGATGTGTGGCTAATTGTGGAGCAGGAAAAGGACAAATCCATCACTCCTCTTCCTTCCCGTCATCACACTTAGCTGCTTCTGTACTTGAAGACCTCGGAACTGCTCACTGTTTTTATTTCACTTTGCTTTTTTAGCCCTGAAGTGCTTGGGCAGCTGGACCTGAGGATTGCAACTGAAATAATCTACTTTGTTTTGTTCATTCCCAGTAGCTGTCTCAATAGTAAACAATAAACCAGATTTTCTAAGTTTTGGTGGAAAAGCTTGTTTATGGTACAAAGAGGCCCGTGACACTGCCACTGTTGTTACATTCTTCAGAGTTCAGGGGTTTCTGAGAGAGTCTGTCATCTCAGTAAATATTACTACGTCTTCATTAGTGTGCTAAGTAAGAATAGAAAACTGGAATAAAAATGGCAGTTACGTTGTTTCTTACTGGTAAGAGGAGGTGTTCATTGTAAGTTTTGATACTCCTGCCTTTTAGTGTAGATTTGAATGTTGAATCTGGTACAGGAGTGTAATTGTCACTCGTATGTAAGTGTAGCGATCACTAGTGTGCCTGAAGGGAAAGAAGTAATTTTTCTGTTTTAATTTTTCCAATGTAGTATCTGTACTTTTGATGCTTGGTGGTTGCTGCATAATGCTTGTATCCAATTGGGAAGTCTCCAAGATAGGTACTCCTAGATTTGCCCATCAAGATTTTAAAACTTCTCTGTAGAAACTACTGTAATGATGCATCAGCCAACATTGGAACTAGATGATCTTAAGGTCCTTTCCAGCCCTAACCATTCTATAGGCTAAGGAATTCACTAATGTAAAATTCCCAGTTTTGGGACTTATGTCCGTTAAGTTTTGAGTCTGTAAATTAATTATTTAACTCTGAGGAACTTGCAGAAAGTTTACACTATTCTCTGAGATGCCACAAGGTGTGAAAATTGGGCTTGTTCATCTTAGCACTTATAAATATGCCAATACGGTGTCTTTGGAACAGGCTGCAGAACGTGCTGGAAAATTGTTTATTTTCCATTCTTCATTGCCAACTGCAGAAGCACCAGGGAAGCTGAGGAACAGAGATGACAAAAAACTACTCAACACAGATAAAGAAAAGGTATCTTTTGCTCTGAGTTAACAAGGGACTGCTACTGTGCTGAATTTCTCTAATAGAGGCTCTATCTTTATTCATTTATTTTCCTTACGAAGATGTGTTGTTGAATTAGAAAATGTTCCATTCTTAGTGTGCCGTGATTATGTAGGAATATTGAAAGTCAGAGTACGGTAAGGCACCCATTCCCATCAATAATGGAAAACCCAGGCAGCAAATCAGTAATTTCACCCATGAAGAGCTCTTGCTGCTTGCCTGTTCAGTGACTTAGTTCTCTAAGAACTCACTGAAATTGGTTCCCTACATACAGTACATGGGCAGGGGCAACATGTTTTTCATTAAATCCACACCTCACAAGTTCCACTTAATGTATTTTTTCTTCAAGTGAACATTTGGACTGTGGCTGGCTACCAACAGTAACTGATGTTATGACACTTTATTCTTTAATTCCGTGCAGACACTCTTCCAGCCCCAAGTAAATTCTTACGAGTCCTTAGCCAGGGATTGTGTGGCCCATGGCTGCTGCGTGAATTTATTCCTCTTCCCAAATCAGTATGTGGACATAGCCTCCATGGGTCTTGTCACACTGTACACTGGAGGAACACTGTACAAGTACGACAGTTTCCAGGTAAGTGTGGCAGGTTTCCTGCCTCTTGTGTAGTGACACCTGGGGATTTGTTGTGTTTCTTTGCATTCCAGTGTGTGCTTTGATACTTTACGTGGTTTTGTAGTCACTCTACTTTTTACTTACAAACATCAGGGGAGAGAAATATCAGGCTCAATTATCTTTTGAAACAATAATAAGCTGGTTGGTATCTTAAAATTAAATCCACTTCTGACTGTGCTGGCATCTGAGCAGGGAAATCAGTTACTCCTGTATATAGAGACACAAATGCTTACAATAAAGACCCCCCCCAAAAGCGCAACACAAGGTTGTTGTTTTACACCCTTGTGTACAGTCTCATGAGACTCTCTCTGGCAGTAGGGGACTTTCTCTGTGGCAGGAGCTGACCTGCAGAAGCATTTTTTGCACAGACAGCAAGGCTACTCTGCAGTTGTTACAGCTGTGCCATAAAATCCTAGCTAGGCTGTAAGGTGAAGTCCAAGAGCAGATGGTACTGGATGGCATTCGATTGAATAGAAATCCTTGATGTCCAGGCCTAGTGATGTATTGGTGGATACCTGTGTACATATGCTTCTGTTAACAAAACAGCAACTAACATTTTAGAATATATATTTTTTTAAAAAAGAGATGTTATATGGTAGGAGCCGGTTTGATGCCGCGGATGGGGGGTCACGGGAAGCAGAGAGAGCGTTGGGTTTCTGCCGTGCTGCTGCCACCCGGTGGTGAACTGCGGGTTTTGCTGTTGCTTTGTGGTTCTAGGTCGATGCCGACAGCCCACGGTTCTTAAGCGATCTCAGGAAGGACATAGAAAAAAAGACCGGATTTGATGCAATAATGAGGGTTCGGACAAGTACAGGTAATGGGGCCTGTTGGGAATGAAAATAACGTGAATGCATGTGAGAATATATAATTTCAAATAATATAGTGCTATACAGATCACTTGAATTTCATTTCATACCTCGTAGAAAGTAATTGGATAGACTGAGAAAGTGCCTTTCCTGTAAATGCCTCCATAATAATTATTTTTTAATTGTAAGGCTTCTGATCATTATGCATGCATCTTGGATTGCAGGGAAGTTGTATAAAAAAGCACTTGTTATGTTCCTTTGTTTTCCTACTTCAAATGACATTACTGTGTCTACTTTTAAAGCATTCCTTTTTACCTCAGATGCAGGTATCTGAGAAACAGATCCACACAACGTGGCCAAGTCAATGACTCAAAAGGTTCACAGTCACAGCACAACTTCATGGCCTATCAGCTTCTCCCACTCACCCAACTGTCAGAAACTGCCATCAGCAAGGGCAGTTGGTGGGGCCCTGAGGCTGCATATCCTAGAGGAGAAAAGGATTCCTGTCTGAGGAAACAATTGATTGCCCATAAAAGAAAAGTCACAAAATAATGTCAATTTATTTGCTGTTTTTAAATAGAAGGCTACATTTGTTTTTTTAATCTTGTAGGCTTCAGGGCTACGGACTTTTTTGGTGCCATTTACATGAACAACACCACAGATGTAGAGATGGCAGCAGTTGACTGTGACAAGGCAGTGACAGTAGAGTTCAAACATGACGACAAACTGAATGAAGACAGTGGAGCCTTAATTCAGGTAAAAAATAACTTAATTACCTCTAATGTTGTGAAATTGTGAGAAAGAACTGCAGGCAGAACAAAAAGAAGTTGTGGTGTAGGACTGATGGGAACACGGCCCATCTTTCACACACTCTGGTGACAGAATATTACTGCTAAAAAAATAATTGTTTTACTTAAGTATCCAAAGGTTGCAGTGCAAGTGATGCTCCTCATGACAATCAGCGTGCTCACCTGCCTGTCTATTCAGGGATGATGCCACAATGCTTTCACAATGCTCCCTGAGACCCCAACAGCTATTTTTTCTCCCGTTTTCTTAAAAAAGTTAATTTAGTGTATAAGATCCATTACTTCTTGCACAGAAATGGTACCTGTGCAGTCGAAGCTCTGGCTTGCACACTGTCAGCTAGCTGCCCTGCTCCCTTCAGGCTCTTGGCACTGGGGTGCCAGAAGCCCCTGAGACGTGCTATAATACATCTTCTGTTAGGAATGGGAGCATCCCAGCCTTTGGGAGGCTGTTGTTTGCTATTCTAGATTTGTTTAGGCATGACCTTTTTCTCATTTGATGACAGAAAATAACGCAACTTACAAGGTTTTAAACTTAAGCTACGTAATTATCTGAACTTTTTTGTTTCTGTTGTGCTTGGCTTTAGCTTGCCCCTATAAATACATTCCATAGGTCAGCAGTTAATCCCTGTGTATAGATACAGTGCTGGGAAACACCCACTTTGGTGTGTCTGAGGTCGCTTCCTAGCACCATGGTGCAGCAGCAATGGGTGTAGATTTATATTTACAACTCTTTCATGTGAGAGGTACTTATGGAATGCAGCATGTTATGTTCAAGTATCTACATTATATTGAAGTAGAACTGGAGACATAAGGAAATTCTGAAATTACACCCTCAATCTTTAATGGTAGCTGCAGGCTACAGGGGTCAGCAGAATCTCGTTTCACTTTATAAGCAAGTTATTAATGTAAAAAGAACCACTCGGTTTTCTAGATGAGAAAGTTTTCCTGTCCTGTTTTTGCCAGGAGCTAATGTGATGGGCAGAGCACTTCTCAGCAAGCATCTCATTATTTGTATGGAGTTTTTGAACTGTTCAAATATACCCAAAGTATGGTTTACAAACTTAAAATGAGTGGACTCCTGTTTCCAGATTATACCATCAGCATGTAGGAAATGAGAATAACAAACTTTTGAATCAATCATATTATTGTCATTGCCATGTCTACTGTACTTCCATAAAAACCACAGGGATGTTGGTCCTACAGCTCTCAGCAGCACTGCAGTAGTACTGCGAGGCTAGGCTGTCTTCACAAGTAATTATATACCTTCTATGTACAAGGCAGGTGAAGCTTTTTGTTTTAAAACAAAAATAAATGGTATTTTGTACTTCTTTTGCAGTGTGCTGTCCTTTACACATCCATAAGTGGGCAAAGAAGACTTCGCATACACAATATAGGTTTGAATTGCAGCTCCCAGTTAGCGGATGTCTACAAGAGCTGTGAGACAGATGCACTTATCAACTTCTTTGCTAAGTCAGGTAAAATTGTAACAGAAAGACTTTCTTTCCTTTTTTACTTTGAGGGGAATGAAGGGGAGCTGGAGTGATCACCTAGGGGTAAATCATGTTTTGTAACTTGTTCCTCCAAGCCTAAGCAACTCCTGAAGTATTACAAAATTCAAAAGACAGATTTTGTATTTTAGACATACTGCCATAAATGAGAGCTTGTGAAAGGAGCTATAAACATGTGATGCACAAAACTGTGCAGTGGAAATGGACATCCTGACATAGTGTTGGAGGTTTGGGCTTTTTGGTTGGGATTTTTCTTTTTTTTTTTTTTTGTAAAGATGAATAAACATCCTCCCGGATGTTGTCTGTAAAAGAGACTACAAAACAGCCATAGATCCCCAAATTAGTAGAACCAGCAGCTAGCAAAATCTAGGTACTTCCAAGAGTACACATCTGTCTTTAGCACACTCCTTTATTCGTTTGTTTTTGTAGCTTTTAAGGCCATTCTAAGCCAGCCACTAAAGATGGTCAGAGAGATGCTGATGAACCATACAGCTCACATGCTGGCGTGTTACAGGAAGAACTGTGCCAGCCCCTCGGCAGTAAGCCAGGTAAAACCCACCTTCTCTCTGTCCTCCCCATGCCATGTGCTGCAGCAGATGAGCAGCCGTCCCTGCACCATCACAATGCCAGAAAGGAAAATTTTCCTTTTCTTTCAAATGTAATTAGTGACAGGCGCGATTCAGTGGGAGCAATTAGACAGCCTTTCATTTTTTATCCTGCTGGAATTATTTGCTGAATCACAGAGATGTCATTTTTCTAATGTTGTTACGGATTTTGGTATTCTAATTTCTGACAAAAATACTGTCACTGTCAAAAAATAAAAATAACATTGTATCTTAGTAAACAAACTGAATTGCACATAGATGATGGATTGCTGGAGTGATAAATACCTGATGTTTCTAGGCAGAAAATCCTTGGTGATTAAGATAAGGCTGTTAAATCCTTTCTTACCCAAGGCTACTAAGAAGCTCTAGGAACCCGATTAGTTACGTTGCTCACTACTTGAAAATTCTCTCAACTTAAGACATGCTTTTATAAGTTCAAAATATTTGGGGAGGTCAGACTGAACCAATAGCAACATGTTGGCAAATCCTCTCAGTAGCTGTTTCTGACATTTCTTTTCCATTTCAAAAAAATACCCAAAAGATGGCTGAACTAAATCCAAATCCCATAAGCACTAGAATTTATGTATTTATTATATGAGATGTCACTCTGGTTTGAAACAGCGCACAAAAACCAGTTTTGTTTGGTTGTTTTTTTTTTCCTTTATTCAAAGACAAGAATCAGTGTTTTATTGAAATGTCTGAAAGTCCAGCCCTCCTTCCCGTGCTCATGGGCTGTACCATCTAACAAGCTTTCCTTGCTTCTCAGCTCATTCTTCCAGATGCAATGAAGGTGCTGCCTGTGTACATGAACTGCCTGTCCAAGAGCTGCGTGCTAGTTGGTAGGCCAGAAATTCCAACCGACGAGCGAGCTTACCATCGCCAGCTGGTCACCTCTATGGGAGTAGCTGACACACAATTGTTTTTCTATCCTCAACTTCTGCCAGTTGTGAGTACACTGGTTGTGCATCTCTCCCTTTTCAGTAACTGTTTTCAGTGTGCTGCCATCTCGTAGTTGTGCAGCTGCAGGAAATGTTCTGCCTGCTGGCCAAGTGCTACACTGCCGTGCTGGATTACATTTCTATGGCAAGGTAGTTGGTAGTTGAACTAAATTGAGGAGGGAGGGTAGAACCTCTAGTTTAATGGAAAATAGGGAATGAACATCATCAATTGCTGACTTCAACATCCTCAAAGACCCCAAGTGTACATTTAGCAAGGTTTTTGCTCATGCTAATGAGAGATGCCAGTTCTGCTAAAGATCACTGTTGCTCTGCAAGTGTTTCCCCACTTATGGTGGGCCTTCCTTTGCACACAGTGTGTTAACTGAAAAAGAGGAGATTTGATTTCTAATTCCTCTAATCTGGAAAGGAACTGCTAAGATGTGCTAAACCTTTCAATAGTTACTTTTCAGGATCTGATTAGAGCTTTACTCACCTTGAAGTCACCAAGTCTACAACTCTGGCACATTTTTGCCCCACAGCACAGCCTGGATCTGAAGAGTGATGCCATCCCAGCTGCTGTCCGCTGCTCTGAGGAGCGTCTCTCGGAAGGAGGGGCCTTCCTTCTGGCCAATGGTCTGATTATGTTCCTGTGGCTGGGAGTCAACGTACCCCCAGAGCTCATCCAGGGGCTTTTCAATGTGCCATCCTTCGCACACATCAACACAGAGGCTGTGAGTAGATGGAGACTAGTCCCTTTTTCACAATTTATGCATACCCGAACATACATCATCATCTAACATCCATCAAACTTTAATAAATGAGCTTTGACAGTCTGAACGCTTACAGAAGAGGAGGTTTCACAACATTTTTAAACTTACACTGTTGCAGATATTAAAGTCCAATTGAATGGGTATTGCTAAAATTGGAACGAAATGCTTTGCAATAGTTACAACTCTCTCTGATAGTGAATGTTCACACAATGATTAGATGAAACTAAAAAATTTGCCTAGATAGATGAATCTTTGAAGATGATTTTTTTTTCCTGGTTAGAATGAAATGCATCATAACTACCAGCAGTTTGCATCATAACTGCCAGCAGTTAATCTCATCTGAATTTGTAAGAGATGTGACTGAAATTTAACAACCTGCCATGCTTTCATTCTAACAGACATCACTGCCTGACCTGGACAATCCATATTCTAACAAATTTAAGTCAGTACTGAAGCATATCCAGAGCCAAAAGCCCTATGCTATGAAGGTAACTTCTCTCTGACTCATTCCTCATCCCTGTTCAAAACAAAACCTACTGGAAGGTGTAAAAGGTTTTATGTATCAGGAATTTTCCTTTATGTCATTGAGTTCCAGCATGCATTGTAGAAACGAGTATCTCAAATATGCTCAATTCTCATTAATAAAAGGAGATTTTCAGAGGTAGTTTTAAGTCTAAAGGTTGCCATTTTATTTGCACACCTTAAGTCACACTAGTCTGTCTGTCCTGTTCATAAATACAGCTACTGAAGCGTGGATATTAGTTTCTGTCTATCCCATCTGTCTGTCCCCCACACCCCCAAGAGCATGCAGTAATAGATACAGGGAAACCACACTCCATTTAGTATAATTATATCCTAAAAATATGTTTCTCTCCTCTTTTCAGTTTATGATAGTGAAACAGAGGGAGCAACCAGAGATGCTTTTCCGACAGTTCCTAGTAGAAGACAAGAGTATTTATGGAGGAGCATCCTATGTGGATTTCTTATGCTGTGTTCACAAGGAGATCTGCCAGCTGCTCAGTTAAGGAAACTTAAGTATAATGTGTAAGTTTCTTTTGGATTTTGCAAGAGGGACAGGCCTTGCTGCCTAAAAGCTGGCCCACAGCTCCACTGTCCCCAGGCATCCTGCTGTGCTTTAGGGAATCTTGCCTGTGCCTCTTTTGTACAGTCTCATTTCACACAACCTCTCACTGAGTATTCAGCTTACTTAGAATAGGAAGTTCTGCACTCAGGTATTAGTCTTCTGGGAGTCCTGACTGTTTCTGTGAGTTGCCAGATAGCAAACTGTCAGTGCTTAAAAGCATACTGTATGCAGTTATTAAAATGTAATTATTCCTTTTGCTAGTCTGAAGTTGTACTAGAGCCAATAAAAATGCTAGAAATCTATACAGAAGTGGAAAAAAAATATACTTTTTTCTAAGTGAGGGCGTTCAGCTGACAGATTCGCAGTAATCACATAGTTCAATTTAAGTACTTCAGCGTCTTTCATGTAAAGCTAAACCCTAAAAAATAATGCCTGTTTTTCTGGAAGGAACAAGTACTACTTTCTCCAGAAAGAGAGCTCTGGGTAACCTTCTGCAGTTGGGCTTGTCCACGACCCAGAAATGCTTCTGTTCATAACTGGACTTGAGTAAGTTTAACAGCAATGGCCCACAGGAATACCAATGATCAAACAAAATCCTTTTGATAAGTTCAGCAGATAATGCTACAGTAACGTGGTACAATTCTCTAGTCTTAAGGGCAACGATTAATTTAACATACTATTTAATTAAATTTTCAGAATTGAACACGTTAGGTTTTATTTGTATGTTGCTAACTTGAATATTCCTAATAGAGCTTAGATAACCATCTGTCCCTCAGAATTTCAGTGGCGGGTCAACTCTAAGAGAGTTGACTCATTAACCAAAGGTACTTGTAGTGCTATAAAAAGAAAGCCTCTTGTTTAATACCAGTTCTGTTACAGCAACAACCTCCACTCACATGACTGATGCATTCAAAAATCACCACTTTGAAAAATAAGCCTCTGCTAACATCAGTATTTAAGGTAAAATTTACAAAGCTGGAGTCTTGGGAAGACCTGTTTACGTCATATCTGACATAAACTCGTATCTGAGTATCCTTCATCAGTCTATCTATATCTTTATGACCAGTGCCTCTGCATGAGAGGTTTCAACTGCCAAACTTGAGAAGCTACAGCTACAAAAATCAGTGTTTCAAAGAAAACAAAAAATCCTCAAAAGTAAGGCTTAGATTTGGGCCTCAAAAAAAAAAACAAAACAGTGCCTTTCATCATGTTGGCGTTGCTACTTGGTTTAATCATTTTAATATCCAATGAGCAGTCAAGATGCACATTTTTTGATTTGACAGCTTATCAAAACAGATGTATTCTTGTGCATCGACTGCACATTCTGAAAGTAAGTGGCTGTATTATAAAGGGATCCTTGGACTGAACTCCGCTGCCAAGGAAGTACTTTTTAGCTGAAGATGTTACCCTGTAAAATGTATCTCTTGCCATTCCAAATCAGTGTACTTTGTATAATGACACCAGCAACTCTCTGTGTAAAGAAATAAACAATTGTTGAATATTGTCATCGTGTGGGCGTTTATTATTTCAGATTCTAAGTTAGGTTTTTTAAGCTATCAGCTTCTGCCAAAAGGTGCTGCTGAGCACAAAAGACCTCAGATCAAATAACTGCAATGTCAAGCAAAAGCAGATAGGGCATCACAGCAATCTGTCTCTGGATTGTGCAGTCATTTGCTGTTCTTCAGTAAGTAGGAAGATTTTACACATATTTTTCTGAGATGTTAGGCAAAGTGAAGTGACATCTGTCTTTTTTCTCCCAGGTTTGAGGTCTTCTGTGTTCAGTCATAAGTCTTGTGCTATTTTTGTACACTTTTTTCCCAGGGCACATTTCTACCAGTTTCCATTCCTGTATTTCATTTTTTTGTGAAAAGTCTCGTGTTTTCAGCTGTTACCTGGAAATCTGTGGTGCTTGAACTGACCACCCTTTAGGTTTGAATTTTGGGACAGACTGCTCCTGTCAGATAGCAGTTTGCCACCAGTGTGTTTTGTGTAGCCTTTCTTTGGTTTTGCTTTTGTAGTGCTGTGGTGTTTTGCTGCCACCTAATAGATTGGTATGGCAAATGACACTGGGAATAACCTCTGACAACAAACAGAGTATTAAAAAAAGTTGCTGAGCAATTTGGCTCTCTGGTTTACTTCTTGTGTAACGGACAAACCATTGGAACCTTGTGGAGAGAAGCTGACACAGTGATAGCTCACCTGCTGTACTGTGGACTCTTGCATGTTCTTGACTCTCTTAGTAGTCAATGTAGTTCTTAGAGCAAAAGAAGGGATTCACTGACCATTACTATTAGTCGCTGATTCTTGAATAGTGGGAGTTTTTTGTCGTTACGGTTCTTGTAGGCATACAAGTAGGTAGTAGTACATATAAGTAATTAAGTAGGCATACAGGACATCATCTTCATTGCTGTAACATGTTGTCCTGGGTTCAGCTATAACAGTTATTTTTCTGTTTTTTACTAGCTGGTGCAGTGCTTTGTTTTTTGCTTTAGTCTGAGAATAATGTTGATAAATCACCAGTGTTTAGTTGTTGCCAAGTAATGCTTACCTCTGATCAAGAACTTTTCAGTCTCATGCTCTGCCAGTGAGGAGGGGCACAGGAAGCCAGGAGGAAGCAGAGACAGGACACCTGATCCAAACTAGCCAAAGGAGTATTCCATACCACAGCACATCAGGCCCAGTATAGAAACTGGGGGGAGTTACCTGGAAGGCCCAGATTGCTGCTCAGGTTGGGCTGTGCATTGGTTGGCTGATGGTGAGCAATTGTATTGTGTATCACTTGTGTTTATTGGGTTTTTTCCTTCCCCTTTTAGTTTTATGTTCTCTTGTTATTTCCTTTATTATTATTATTATTGGTGGTAGTAGTAGATTGTGTACGGTACCTTATTTATTGGACTGTTATTATGTAATCCGTGGGATTTACATCCTTTCGATTCTCCTCTCCATCCAGCCTGGAGCAGGGAGGGAAAGGGGGAAGAGTGAGTGAGCAGCTGCATGGTTCTGAATTACCGGCTGGGCTTAAACCACAACACATGTCAAGCAATATATGCTAGTTGAATTTGTTGCAGGTAGGAAGTATTTGTATTTTAAGTTTACAATTTGAGTGCCTTTTGCCTAAACATACCAATAAACTACTGATTTCTGTGGCTTTTATCCAAGTCCCTAATTCTGTTGAATGCAAGTGGCTGTAGAGCACTGTGCATCCCTTGCCATATAGAAAGTGGTCTTTTAAGAACATGGTTGCTGGCTTGTCATTTGGCCACTGCTGGCTGTGGTGGGAAACTGCAGTAGCGAAGTGTCCTGTTCTTCAGTTGAAGTGTTAGACTGGGTCGAACAATAAGCTGTGGTTTGCTGTGGCTGTATGAACTCATTTCTGGTGGGTGGGCTGGCTGAAGGATTGTGTCCGTGCCCCTGAGAAGCTGTGCCCACTCCCCTTGTGCTGGTGAGGGGTGTTGTCTTGGCTCACTCTGGCTCCTGAGCTGAGAGGTGAGATGAGGGAAAGGGATGCAGTTTGTTCATGCCACAGATGGCCAGCAACGGACTGCCCCCGGTGCAGGTTGATCCCCTTGGTCTGGTGCATCTGCTCACCGTGGGGTGTATGCACTCCAGGCAGGATGCAAGCTTCTCTCAGACCTGCCCTGGGTGGGATTCCTCCATGCCCTGCCAGGCCACAGGGGCTTTGGTGTCCACCTTCAGGGATATATCTTGAATGGATGCTGTGATGCTGCTGGGAGGAGCGTGAGCCAAGTTGTCTTAAAAATCAGATCTGGAATTGCTTGCTCTCAAGTTTCACTTTTGGTACTGTGGAGCTGATTGATGTGCTGCAAGATAATCCCTGTTTTGTCCCTTCTCATGTCTCGGGGTATTGCCAGTGCCAGCATTTACCCAGAAGGGAGTTATTCTTACACAGCCTGTAGATAAACTGTGTCTGAGTCATGTGATCTAGGCAGAGCTGTCCCAGTCCAGGTGATGTTCTGGCAGCTGCTGTCTGCTGTGTCCCGAAGGCCTCTGCCAAGTAACACTTTCTGCTAAATAATGGCAGTGGGGAAGTACCTGAAAAGCTGCATGGTTGCTGGAGTTGAAACACTGGAATGAAAAAATGACATCCTGTAGAAAACCCCTAAGCCTGAGTCACCAGAACCCCTCTGAGGAGCAGCCTCATCAACTATGCTGATCTGGTGCTCATCAGCTATGCTGATCTGGTGAACAGCATCCAGATCGCCTTAGTGCTTCAGAAGGTAAATTGCAGAGGCCACAGGCTCAGACTTCCCCGGGGCTTGTGTGAGTCACAGTGCCTGGAACCAACCAAGATCATCTAGGACCTAGTTATACTTGTGCCATGAAGTCTTAAAAATTGCTCGGAAGTGCATTTTGTCAGCACCTGAGCTGGTGTTTAGGCTTTGTGAGTGACAGTTTTCTGAGTTCCTTAGTTGTTTAGGATCTATAAGCATGCAAGCCTCAGAGAGGAAGGCCCAACGAGGACAGGGTTGGCTTGTGACATCAAGTTTAGGACAGAGTTGAGAAAGCCTCTGGGTCATATACATCAGGAGCGGAAGCACTTGACTGGTTGGGTGTGTGGATCACATCAAACTCGTTAACTAACTAGTCAGTTCTGCCTCCACAGCTGGCCCTGCTAGAAGTACTTACTAGAAGTAATGACCAACTTCTGACACTGTCTTCTGCAGCATGTGCTGTTTCCTCTGACAGTGTGAAGAGCATTCTGTGTGTGCATTGTGCATGTGTGTGAATTAAAATTGAGGACAACTTTTGCAGAAGCGGACATGAGGCTCTTCTGGACTGCCTTATTTCAACACAGTTGGAATTGCAGAGCTTTCCATATCCATCAAATATGTGAGTTCCTAGAGAGAAGGTACAGGAGTTAAACCCAGAGTCAGTAGAACAAGGTGTCAGGTACTGGTGGGTTTTGTGCTCCCACGGCAACCTTAGCAGCCCTGCTGGGACTCAGCATTTGCATCAAGCAAGTCCCCAAGTGCAGCCACTGCGATGCCACTCAGGGCAGCACATTTGGCACCATGTTCATTGTCACAGGTGCTGCTGTGTCTGCTCTTGGCTGCTGTGAACTGCTAGCAGCTGCTCTGCTGGGAGTGTGGTGAGGAAGGAGAGGAATGTTTGGGTGTCCCTTTGGGATACGAAAAGGGGATTGTTTAGGTGATGGGGACTCCATCCCTGCTGTGGCTTAGCTCCCCCCCCTCAGCCAAAGGAAGAAACAATGGAGTGTCCGGGAAGCCCATGCACAAAGCACACGCACAGTCGTAGCCTCTCCCAGAGCACCACAGGGCTGGAAGCAGGCATTTCTTCCCTTGTGGCACATGCATCCAGAGCTGCTGTGGTTTCCCTGGGAAGCACAGAGTGAGTGGTAGGGGTTTCCCTGATAGGTACCTGTATGCAGGCAGTGCTGCGCCATGGGCAGGGAAACCTGTGGCTTTCCAGATCTGATGGGAGGATTTCCAGGCTCCAGCACACAGCCCACGGGGTAGAGTAAAAAATGGAGCATTCTGTGCCGTGGGAAGAAAACCAGCAGAGTGGTAAGAAGTTTGGAGGAAGGGCGCAGCAGCCTCCACCAGCTAAGGCTGCAGCAGCACTCTGAATCCAGGGACTTGCTCATGTGAGCAAAGAAAGAAATAAAAACACTAATGTAAACCATGTCAAGGCTCAGGTTAATGTTCCTCTGCAATAAAACGTGATGCAGAAATTGGCACCTCTAGCCGAGAGGGTGCTGTTGTGCCTGGAAGCTGTGCCGGTGTGTTTGTGCATGCCCACAAGCAGAGGGCTAGCGGTTGCCAGGGGTTGCTGCAGTCCAAGAGATGAAGACAGCACACAGAGCATACAAGCAGCAGAGCCAAAAGCAACAGCGGGATTGCGTGACAGCCATCCGGGGATGGAGCCTCGGCTCAGCCAGATGCATCCTCAGAGCTGCGCTGGACAAGGGACGCGCGCGGAGTGCGCGGTGACCGCGGGGAAGGAGGGGCTGACACGGCTTTCCGCTAGCCCTGAGGCGGGCCACCGGCGGCCGGTGCGGGGCTGAGTCCCTGATGTGCCGCATGGCGGCCTCCAGGCGGTGCTGCGGTGGGAGGTACGTTCTGTGCTGACCGCCGAGGGGAGCTACCGTTATAGCGGTGTGGGCAGCGCGCGGTGGGGAAAGGGCTTGTGAACGCAGAGAGCCTCATTCCCCCCATGCCCATTCCCTCTGGGGCCACATCCTCCGGGTGGCCCCACCAGGGACGTTCGCGGTGAGTGCCAGGCAACAGACAGGGGAGTGGAGGGAGCCGGTCAGTCCCGAGAGCCGCCGCCAGGAGGTACTGGGGTGTGGAGTCTGTAACGTGCTGAGCGTCGGCCGCAAGGAAGCTGAGGTGCCGAGTCGCTGTTGTGCTGCCGTGGCCGCCAGGTGGAGCTCAGTTGCCGAGGTACTGACGTTTCGCATCGGGGCCGACAAGGGGCGCCGTGCGCAAGCAATGCCTTATGTCGCGGTTCCTCCACTAGGGGCGCGCCATTGCAGGAGGGGCAGTGCCCCGTGCTTCCAGTCGGAGATCAACAGTAAGGGGGCTGTTAAAAACCGCTGAAATGCTACTTGGAGGCCTCCAGAGGCGCGGCCATGTCAGTGGTGTGGACAGCACAGAGCGGAGCCGCGGCGGGGGCAGGGAACCCATGGCGCCTCAGCCCCATCACCCGGCAGAACGGGGTGGCACAGCCAGTCGGTGCTACTGCGCCCTCTGGCGACCACCACGGAGAACTTCCGTGACCCAACAGCGCAGCGCCCTCTGCCAGGCGCGTTACCACCCCGCACCACTGTCCGCAGCGCACCGGAGCGCCTCAGCGTCCCCTGGCGGCCGCCACGCAGCACTTCAGAGTGAATCCGCAGCACCCCCTGGCGGTCCGCATGCAGCACAACAGCAACTCGGCTCGGCGGTGTCCGCAGCGGCCGCCACGTTACGCGGTGGCACTGCAGCGCCCCCCTGGCGGCACGTCAGCAACTTGGCGCTTCATCGCCCCCTGGCGGCCCCCGCTTGAGAGACTTGTGATACAAGGGGGGGGGGCACAAAATCACAAAATGGAATATATAAACTTTTAGAATTAGTTTTAAGTAATGTTAAGTTCGATGGCTTTGTAACAGTAGCAATGGAAAATTACTGAGGTGCATGATACATAGAAAAAAGAAAAGCAGACAGCTAGAGAACACACTGAGAATTCTTGTACAAGATAAATCGCTATAGTTGACGTAGTTTTAAGAAAAACAGTCTAGAAGAACAGGACACAGGGATAAGGAGTATCTGGGAATGGCAGGCGCCCGGGATGGGCTACAGTTAAACTCACTGATAAGTAGGATAGGAGGATTATTATGTCTCTGGTGCTAACGAACCAATTCGACTGGTATAAGCATCTACTGCGCATGCTCCAAAGGTTGCCAGGAGTGATGAAGATTGTTGGAAGAAGTAAAGGACCCTCAGAGACCACTACCCCAATTGTGTACGCATGCGGGGAGCTTTCTGGAAAATGATGCAATCCATATGTAGCCTCATGAATATGTATGTATGCCCAAGGACTATAAAAGGATGGCTTGTGTAGCAATACAGGGACACACGTTAGGAGGAGCTATCCCCCGTGTCTCCCGGGGCTGCAATAAAGAATACCTGCTTGTCAGCTTGAAAACTCTGTTGGCAAGTTTGTTCCTGGAGTTTTCTCTGAATCAGTTGCCTCCTACTCGAGAGGGGGTAAATGCCCTTGGTATACAGAAAGCTGCACAGACTCTCATGATGCTAAGAGTTTATTAAAGCAATAACTTTACCATTAATAAAGACTTCGTAGCTAGAAAGTCCAAAGGATGGGGAAAGAAACTGCAAGGAGCATTTCACTGGCCTGCCATAAAGTGGGAAGGATGCAGGCTGGCTTCTATAGACCATTAAAAACCCACTTATTCAGCTCTTAAATAATACTCAGAATTGCTTGAAGGAAAGCATGTAAGTGATGAAACTGTGAAAGTTTTCCACATTTGAAAAGGGTACTAGAGCTGGATAACAAGAAGTGAATCTCATGTTTACCAATTTCTGGAGAAAAAGGGAATAAACCGGAGAGCAGAATGCTTTAGGGAAGCACTTCTGATGATGATGGTCACTGTTTTGAAAAGAAAGAAAAAGGAGCAGATCTGCTACAGTAAATAGAAAAACCAAACCCAGCAGGCTGATGGCTCAATAAGCAGTACTCGAGCTAAGCAAAATAAAACAAAATGCTGGCAGGTAGCAGTTAAGAAGAGTTCTGTGGATTCAAGAGACATTCAAATCAAGCAGGAGACTAAAAAATAGGGTAAAATGAAGCCAGGAGAAATACTGAAGACTGGCGTGGCATAAAGCAAAAAAGTGCTTGTGCACCTTGTTAGAAGATCTGGAACTGTGAGATGAACGAAAGCTACAGAGGTGTTCTGCCAGTCTGAGAGCAAAGTGATAGATTTGTGAATTTGATAAAGAGATGTCTGCTATGCATGAGCTACAGAAAATTCTGAAAGGTGGAAGAACAGTTTAATCACTTTTTTTGAGCCAAGACCAACGTTTCTGAAATATCTGTGAACCAACTAAATGCTAAGGAGCCCAACGTGAATAAGAACACCAAATAAAAATGTGGGCAATGCTCCTGCTGAACTGAAGACAAGACTGTGTTAAGCAAAAGTGTTTGAAAATATGAAGAATTAAATGCCTGGAAAAAATCTCAAAGGAAGGAAGAAGGCAGGCTCATGTACAGCAGGCCGGCTAAGACATAAGTAGGGGCAATTTTGCTTTGGATTGACCGCAACCTAATGAAATGAAAAGATAAATCTGATTTGGGTCCAAGAAAACTTTTGTTCTCTCTACATTGTGGTGTTTTATCCTAAACTCTGAAGAAAATCTCAATCATTTAGAAGATTTTTTGAAATTTGAGAAAATGTTCCATTATGGTTATGGATTCTCAACCTCTTCCCATGTTCTGGTATTTTTTCAACACAGCAGAACCTGAAGTGAAAATCAGGATGCCATACAACTGATGAGAAGCAAAATGCTTCTCATTGCATTTTCTGCATGCCAGAGAGTAAATTTCACATATCAGCCTATTTAAAAATCTATTTTTTTCCCCTGAACTTTGGACTGCATTAAAGGCTTTTGCTATAAATAGCACCCATGACACAAAGTGGCTATTGTAGGAGACAAAAGAGAGGGCTGAGCCCACGTGTTGGTTGTATCCCATCAGCCAAGTGGATCAACTGGCACTGCCAAGCTGTGCTGGAGATATCAGATGTTATAGCAGTGCTGTGCTACTTCTGAATGCACAGTACCTACTTATCCCTGCCACTGACCTGTCTTGGTGGCTCATTCGTAAGACACAACAGAGAGAATGCAGGAGCTTTACTGCAGAGCCACAGTTTTTATTTCTATCCCACTTACTTTTATTATGTTTAATGAATTAACTGGCAAGTGGCTGAAAGAGGCTGGGTTTTCCTGGTTGGATCTGAAGATTGGAGGGGAGGAGACTGGCAGCAGGAGCAGTTACAAGTCCCATATAATCCATATTCCTTGCCTCAGCCTATCCTATTCCCCCATCTCATAGTCCTCTTTGTTTACGCAGATGCAAGCCTGGCTAGGACAGATTGCCCACTCACCCTGCGCTCAAAATGAACACAAAAAACTCCTTTCTCCATCACTTTTGCAATACAGAGAGCTGAACCTCATTACTGCTCTTTACTTCAAGGTTCTTCCCTGGCATCCCAAAAGCGCATCCTTTGTACTTGGTATTCTGCAGTATATTTGATAGGTACAAAATGAAGCATTCCTATTACTTCCTGAAAATACTGCAAAACAGATAAAATAAATGTATATTTTGGGAAAAATCTTGTAGAGAGGTTACATATATGCCTGCAGAAAACAACCATCTGCGTTACAGGGCAAACAGGAGCCCATCCATGCCAGGGGGTTCACTTCTGCAAGGGAAAGGATTTTTTCCAGAATTTATTATAATGGCAAATTTTCTCCTGTGAAGCTGCATGCTGAGTTTTTCATATACATCCAAGTGTCAGCTACTTAACCATTATACTGTAACAGGTATCACATGACTATTCTGGTTTATTGCTGGCCTCAAAACAACTTCAGTTGAGCAGGGAATTCATATAATTACTTTTGAGTACAGTTTTGGGACAGATGTGAACTAAAAAGGCACAGGGATCTCCAGGTGCATTGGATCAAAGCCAACACAGGTACATAAGAACACCGTGTGTTCAGTTGGCCACAAATCTTTCAACATGCCAGTGTGCACCAGTCTGATACAGGCAGCTTTGCTGCTTCCTTGATCTGTCCCCTACAAAAGTCACTTTCTCTGCTTTTTTGTTACTTTGACTAAAACAGAAATATTAGCACATTTTAAGCACACATGAGAGCTGCAGGCATTATCAAAGTTGTAGTAGCACACCTAATGAAATTGAAAAGCATCATGCGAATTAAAAACTTTATTAATGCACTAATGTGCATTATCACATCAGTGATAATGTGTGATGAAAAATTTGTTACGAAAACAAACTTAAATTTGCCTCACGGTCCAAGTCATTTAAATCTCCACTTTAATGCAAATATTGTCAGAGTATTTCTTATTTTGCTAATGCAGGAAGCAGTGCAAGACATCATGTTCCCATAATTCCAGCCCGAGTTTTAGGATGTGGAGTCGCAGCTAGCCTGATTTACTACTTGTCACTATTGATACCAAGTTAGCAGGTTGTCTAGCAAATTTGGTTATCTCCTTGATTCAAACTGATGGAGCTTCAATTACTATCAACTCTCCTGCACAATGCTTATTTTCATCAATGTCAGCAGTCCCAAAAGGCAGCAAACTAGTCACATGGAGGACAAGAGCTAAATTATTTTGGCACAACAGGAGGAAGTGTGCAGGTGGGTCTGTCATTGGGATGGACTAACAAAGGATTCAGCTCTCACACTTCTCTTGCACATTCACAAGTGCCACATTCATGCTATTGATCTCCTCCAAGTAGAAGCACACTAGTGCTTGTGGTACAGCCATAAAGAGCTCTTAATTTTAGTGTCTACCTCTGAATTCAAGCCACAGGGAAAGGCGCTGCTCTCCCTGGCACAGGCTTCCCATTAAATTCAAGTGCACTTAGCTGCTTGAATGGACAAAATGAAGCAATGACACAGAAGTTATAAAATGACAATTTAAAGTGGTTCTTTGCAGCACCAAAGAGTGCTGAGAAGAAATGGGGATAATGCTAATATCCCCACTGATATGCATTAATAATGACTACGATGACTTCAACAGCAGCAACACATTTTGTTGCTCAAGCTCATCCAAACCGGCTTCTTGAAAGAAGCTATCCTTATTTATTGCTATTTCTGGATAAACATCATCAGAAGGGTAAATAACCCATTTCCATCACTGTAAGCAAAGAAACTCAAAATAGATGTCCCCTTGAGTATTCACAGCAGGCTGCAGGCTACTGCAGGAGCCTTGCCACTTAATTTCTCATCAATCACTTGCAGCTCTAGCCACAGCCACTTTTTAATACATTCACATTATCCCATTTGCTCTTCTCAGCTACTTGGACCACAGCGGCATTCTGTGTCATTCTGAATGTAAATTATGTCCTAACGCAAAACCAGATAGTTATGATGTTTCTTGGGCAGCATTAGTTGTTTGTAAATGCTCCATCAGTCAGAGCAGGTTGACAGCGCTCATGCATTAAGTCAACTGACTTGACAGATCATCTCGTCGTTGCACCATCATGTGGTGACAAACATTTCCTGCTGGTAATTTGTTTTGTCTATGAAAGTTCACATTGGGAAAAGGAAAAATGGTGATTGATTTGTGCATGGTGTTCAAGCATGGCTGCATGAACCAGGGAAGGTGAGCAAAGCCCACCCACATGCAACACAACAGGCCATTGAATTCCCTACTCTTAGTAATACACACTGAGGTTTGGTGTACAGATTTGATGCAACCATTTCCAATGTTACAATCAATTAAACTTTTGCCAAATTTAAAAAACAAATCCTGTAATTTCTATAGGTCTACATTAAGTTCAGATTGATGTGAGTGGCTGTTGCTTTCGTATCAAAATTATCTCAAAGTAGTGGGTTGAGAAAGGTTTCTTTGCCATTTAAAATACTGTTCAAGAAAATAAAATACTACTAGTGACAAAAAGACCATATATAATATCTAACTCATATATAATGTCTAACTCATATATTAACAAGAGGTGGATTTTTCTTCTCTAACTGTTCAAGCTCCAATGTGATCCCATGTGTGATCGCACTCCCAATCTCAAATTTCATGTTCCCAGTGCCACAAAACAATGGTGGCCAGTCCACAGCGTGAAAAGCCACCTCTGTTCCTCAAGCTTACTCTGTAGGTCATCCTCCAAGCAGCCCAAGCGCCCTCTCATCTTTCTGCTGCTTCCATTTACAACCTGAGAAATCACACTTCAAAGCGCAGGGCTTAATCAGCGATGTCAGGAAAGTGGAAAAACTCCATGCAGACAGCCCTAGGCAGAATGCGTCTTTGCTACAAAAACCTGGACCACACCAAGACATTAAAAATCAGATGAAAGGGATCTATCTGCAAAGACTGCAAGGAGCAGCAGACTCCGAGCGCTCATGCACATGAAGACTCATCCATCAGCTAGCCCAAGGGACATAAATTAAAGCTCCACTACATCCGCCAGCAACAGCTCTTACCCGGGAGTTAAATTTCTTTAGGTGCACTGTAACTTAATCCTCTTCAGGGTTAAAGCCACGGCATTCCAGAATGAGAGCTCAGACACAGAGCCCTAATGGTGCTTAACTTCTGGCGAGGGAAAAGCAAAGCTGGGGAAGAAGCACTCCAGTGCTGGAAATCAGAGTGGATGGACAACACATTCTGGAAGTGATGAGGATGTGAACACGGATATGTGCAAATTTAAGTCTTAGCCATTTCATACTCCACCTTGGCAAAAAAATCCTCATGTGCACAGATTGCCATTAAATTGCCCATTCACAGCAGTATGTGAAGAAGACTGATAGTTTTTATTGCAGTATTAGGGCTGGAGGAGAGAAAACTGATTTACCACGGGCCAACAGAAGCAATACTTCCACCAGCTTGCACAGGTGAAAAGAAATTGCAATAAAGTTATTGCTTACTCTGCTTTTGTCCAAGTCAGAATCAAAATATAATCTCCAGGACCAAAGCACAGGGCCTCTAGGGATGTAAACATGAGCTCTAGGCTCTTAACAAAGGTCTGGCTACAATGTGCTGTGACTGTCCATGGATGCTGTCTCCTGAGTGGTGAGGAAGAGATAGCAGGAGAAAGGATCCTACACTGTAGCTAAAGGCTGCTGCAGAGATTACTGGAAAAACTTGTTCGTCACTTATTTCACTTCTGCCCTTAAAAGGACATATTTTCCCACAGTTAAAAGGATTCACATATTTCTTTTTCATTTGATCCTTGCTATCTTCTCTGAAAAATAAAAATAAATAAAAATGCTGATCCAAAATGAAGCCCAAACTATGACACAGAATTTAAGAGTAGCTGGACCCATCTCTGGAAAGCACAGACGGTACAGCCTGATAAGGCAGTCAAGGAGGAAGCTTTATGTTAAAAGAACAGAAGGTTAAAAGAAACCATGCTTGCCAAAAAGAGAAAGGAAAGCGAGAAAAGATGAACAATCTAAAACACAACAGCAATATTACCATAAGCACACATATTTACAATTTTAGCATTTCTCAAATTATTTTTATATTACACTCCATTACCAGTTAAATTATAAATACTACCAGAAAATCAGGTGAAGATATTCTTCATTTACAAGAATAAAGTATTCACAAGCAGATTATATTCTTTTACCTATTCTTACAACGAATACTCTTCAGTCTACTAAAGGGCTACAAAGTTGGACCATATTTTCTGTAACTCTATCACAAAAGGGTCATGAATTTTCAAATATGCTTTCATGTGCCTTATACTCCTTTAATAAATGAATCAGCAAATTTCATGTGGTGCTCAGTTAAAAAACTGCACCCAGTTCTACCAAATGGTACATTTTATCAAATCCCTAGGAAATAAAAAAATAGCACATAAGAGATGAAGTTAGGAAATACGACAGGAAAATTAACAGCCCCACTAGGACATACTTCTTTCCCTATAAATGCAAACAATCTCTGGTATTTCAGAGTGTATGTTATTTGATTATTACTAGCTCTAAGAAGCAGGATAACTCTGAAATACTATTTTCCGGGAATAAAAATGATGAAAAAATGTTAACGACTTAAGAGAGCACTAACTTACAGAATCATAGAATAGTTAGGGTTGGAAAAACCTTATAGACCTAACAGTTCATCACCTTGTTTTCTAAAGCTCTCAGAGCTCATGGTCAACCAGAATCAGACGAATTAATTTGGAAATGGAAGGTCTTTGGGGGCATAAGTAATACAAGAAGTTTTGGTGACTTCATGAATGACATTTTTTTTTTGGCTACATACTTAGATTCCTCACCACCTGATTACCAGAATGAGAGTTGCATGATCAGTCTTAAAAGACAGACCCAGAACACTTGGATTTCTAACCAAATCTGAGTGTTAAACTTCAAAAGTGGCATGTCTCTGAGGCAAGGGCTTGCTTTGCGAATAGGAATTTTGCAAAGTAGTGTGCCTCAAACCGAAAACCCTGCACTTCCTGTTTGGATGCAGTATTCTCTTCCTAGCCTAGCTGGATTCAGTATTTACTCCTTAATCCAAAATCATTTTGTTAATTTATTATGTTAATCTGAAATCATGTTCATGCTGGGTTAAGATAGGAAAAAAAAAAAAAAGAAAGAATAATCACTATTTTAGAGAGGCATCCTTTCCAAAGCCTTAAACAGTACCGTCTGCCAAGTCTCCTCTTCCAGATGCATACAAATTTCTGAGCATCATTAAAACTGCTCCCACAAAGGTCTCACCAGCTGTTGCAACCTATTTGCATATCAAATCCATATTCATCTTAATTTCAAAAAAGCTACTTTCATCTGAAGCTGTTCTTAATTTCGCAAACCAGTTAATTCACTAGAAATAGCAAATTGTAACAAAACTGACAGATCATTAACTATGTGCTGGATAATACTACCAGAGCACGCTGACTTTACACTTCACCTGACACCACCTCATTTCCATTCCAGAAACTGATTTTCATGCCTGATGCATTCTCTCTGTTCTGCTAAATATTAACACAAACATCAAAGCGAGGAGAGATTTTAAAAGAGAGTTAGCCAGTGGCAGAGACTTAACAACCAATGGGTGCCTTTGAATTTACAGCAAAATCCTTCATTAGCTGGGAAAATCATTAAATTAATAAATATTGTGGGGTTTATAAATAAAAGGTTTGACATTGATGACAGTTTTAAATGGTTATTTTAAGATAGGTGGTTTATTTATTCTAGACAACACTCATGAAATCAATCTCTCTCAAGTGGACTCAGAGTCTTACTGCCCTGACAAAGGCAGGCACAAGTACATGTCCCAGCATACAGTTATACCTTTTTAAAGCTTTATGTAATATAAATTAATATTGCTAATACTACCACAAAGATGTTAAGAACAGTTGCATTTTCTCCCTTCCCAAGGGTAGTCCGTAGCCCCAGAGGAGCGACCTGCATATTGGCTTTGCTGAACAATGTAAATTGCAGACATGGGCCTCCAAACCACACACCTTCCTAGTTGTTTGTCTGAACAACTGGCTGAAATTGTGTTTATCTGCTACATTTTGAGGACATAGCTCATTAAGATGAACGTGCACACAGAGGAAAAAAAAACACCTCTGAGAGGCACATGCCCCCAGCTTGACATGAGTCACCATCTTGGTCCCTCTATGCAGTGGAAATGGAGCAGGGAGAATGGAAGGTGGGAATTGAGGAGATGAGAGAAAGCAGAAGTAAAATGTCTTCACAAACTTGCTCTTCTTGTGCATCAAAATTTCTGGTACTAGAATAAAGCACAGCCTTGCTGATGCCAAGATCTTCTCTTTCGCAGGTCAGTGTCCCACAGTACCATGGTGGGTGGATCTTACATCTTGGTTTGATTTTAAAGATGGACAATAAACAGCAACTACAAGAATCACAATAACCACATAGGCACATGGAAGAGCAAGCACAGAATTAGAGCAATACCATTTTTATATCCTTAACCACAGACTTTGACTGCAGGATCACAAGATTATAACTTTATTGTGGACCACAGTAATAGAAGAAGCAGAGATCACGGCTGAGATATGTATTGTAAGAGAAATAATAACAGCCAATACAGAACATGACTGGAAAACTAACTAGCTTTGTTCCTATACCTACTCTTAACATTTGCTCGAGTGTGAAAAGGCTGTGATGACAACATAATTATTAATACTTTCAATACCCACTTTTCTTTACAGGTAATCCCTTTTGTTATCTTCATGAGCAATTAATGTATGGTCACAAGCATTTCAAAGAAGTAGCAACTGGGAACAACGGACAGGTACTTGAAAATACTATAAAAAAAACCCAAAAACAAACCACCACATACTTAAAAGGTACACTTTTGCACCATTTTTGGAAAACCACTATTTTCCGTACATGTTACTGCATGCTGCACATGTGCAAACAGAGCTCTGAAAATTTTGTGGTTTTCAAGAGTAGACCATGAAGAACATCAGACTAGGAGCACTTTGAACCAGACTGCTTTTGCAACCCCTTTTTTGTGTCCACTGGAACACGAAGAACGAGAAGGGCTGATACTGGAAATCATTTTATTACAGCTAACCAGTCTCAAGCACCTTTTTGGTAGGCTGCTGCATCTAAAACAGCTAGGAAGGGGGTGAGAATGTGACTCTGCTAAAGCATAAGAGCCAGCTTTGGAGACCACAGCCATCGTGCCTTATCACCACAGCATGAGTAAAATATCATCACTGGAAAAAACTGCTGTGAGCATTAGAAAATGCCTTTCCAAACTTTGCAGATGGCAAAATTACTTCTCAGATGACATGGCACAAGGGGAATGTAGCAACACAGGGCTGCTCTTACTTGTTCAGCAGTACGTAAATATCCAACTTCCCAAGAGCTGGGCAAACACCGAGTGCAGAAACAATTCCATCCCATAAAGACATTGACTTTGGCAGGAGACTCAATTCTCTCTGCCTCTCTCTAATTGCAAGAAACATTTTTATTATCTCCTCCACAATCTCAATGCCATCTCTTAACAGCAGAGCTTTTGCAGTAATCTGCCTCTCAATTGTGACTACAGCGACTGGTCCAGGACTTCTAAAAGTCAACAGGAAACTTCACCTTTGACTTTCATGGACATTTAATAAAAACAATCTCCCAGAAAGGCATTTGTCCTATTTCTTTCCCATGCAATCTCTTCTCCAGAGCTATCACTGTCACTATCAACACAGTATTTTTGAAAGAGGTAGACAGTGAATTAAATAACAATCACTGTGCCATCTATATCAACACAAGAAATAACAGAGCCCTTGCAACACAGCTCGTGACCTTGCCAGGGGAAATTTAGGGGAATTAATTTTATACAAAGACAAAGGTATTTTCTAAGTATTTTGGGTAGTTAAGAGTGAATATGCCAAGATCAAAAACATAAACTGTGGATTTCCCAGTTTTACCCTATGTTAAATTTTCCCTCAACCCATGTCACTGCCATCTTTTTAGGAAGGTTTTAAACAATAGCACTCACATCATTACCAAAAAAATAATTTCTCATCTCATCTCGAGACGAATTTCTTAAAGTGCTTTGGTATGCTCACACTTGACATCTTCAGTGCTCAACACCAAAGCATTTCATGCTTCAATGCTTTCTTATGCTCACAAGGACATGACATCGTCAAGAGGCAGGCTTCCTCTCTGTCATACTTGTCTTTCTAAAAGCCTGCTCAAATTACAGTAGTAATTAATACACTTTGAAAAAAATCACTCTTGTACAGGCTGTCCTGGGTTCAGCAGTAGCAGTCATTTTTCTCCTTCTTAGTAGCTGGTGCACTGCTGTGGTTTTAACTTTCAGGCTGGGAACAGCGCTGATAACACCGATGGTTTTAGTTGCTGCTCAGTAATGTTTACTTTGACTAAGGATTTTCTCAGTCTCATGCTCTGCCTGGAAGGGAGGCCGGGAGGAAGCAGGGACAGGACACCTGACCCAAACTAGCCAAAGAGGTATTCCATACCACAGCACGTCA
>JBCJKH010018303.1:0-16371 GCA_039877255.1 Loriculus beryllinus | reverse complement strand
AGTGCTCGGAGAGAGCTTTAATCCCTAGAAAAAAATTCAAATTCCCAAAGTGCATGATGGAAACCAGTATAATCCCTCCTGAAGTCAGAAATAAAATAGTAAATACTTTCTTTGCTATTAAAACAAGAGCAGTCATCATGATCTTTATTCTTTTAATATTTTACGGGTCTGACTTTCGACAGATGACCTCTCTTGTTTGTCCCTACATGTTTTCCAAAATATAAAAGTGAAATAGAGTCCCAAGGGCACTGTACTTGAAAGGTTATGAGAGTTAGAGAATTTTAACCGTGCCTGCCAAATCAGCAGATGGCTTGTGATTATAATTATATGCATCAATAAAACGAATAATCTTTACAAAATTTGAATTTCGACTAAAGTAAGGGATTTAGTAAGCAGATGCAACAGAATGCATTTTCTTTAACCCTTTTTGTAGACACTACTGTTTCTCACAAATGTAATAGGAAAGCTCTCCATAAAGTATCTTGACCATACACTTGAGCCTTAAATATGTGTTTCTTCTGAACAAGTGTCAATGTTATTCAGAGTGATTTATGTGTTCAGTTATACTTTGTTCACTAAATGTTGAATGCTTATATACAGGATGATTCCCATCAGACCCATACTTCAAAATGGTGTTTAATTGTATAAAATGTTAGAGGTAGATAGATACAATGAAAATGTCATGTGTACTCAGCCTCTTCATTTGTGCTACGATGGTCATTCTTTCTGTTTAGGATTTTGTGACTTTCCATATCTCGCATGCATGCTGAGTTAATCACATTATTAAGGAAGAAAATATTTTTCCCCAAAATGCAGGAAATTTATTAAATGTTCTGAGGTTTGGGTTTGTTGGTTTTTTTTTTTTTGTTTGTTTTTTTTTAAAAAAAAGAAAAATCACAAGACATTGAACTATAGAAAAGAAAATAAGTTAAGACAAATATCACAACCTTGGATTTCTATGACCACTGTCCTTACTTTCAAACTTACTTTTGTAACAAGATTTAGATTGTGTGTGTTAGATTGTGTCAAACTTCTGCCTGAAGTAGGGAAAAATCACACAGGAGAAAAATTAAACAAAACAACCGAAAAGCCCCCTAAGCCCAATCTATTTCTGGTCTGCATCATAAAAATGCTGTTTGAAGACAGGATGAAAATATTCTACACTCTTCTACTACAGCAAAGAAGAAAATATGTGAAAGCAGTAATAAGCACATTTTCAGAAAGGTCTTTCTTTGGCATACTGTATCTCTGTACCTACAGTGTTTTAACATTTATTTTATTCAAACATTTAAATATAAACTCTTATTGGAAGAAGATATGTATGTTGGGTTTTGTTAACTACTGTAATATCTTTGATGTGAAGAGTATTTCAATATTCATTAAAAAGCAGATTTTTACTTCAGAAATGACAAAGCCATTACTCTGTATCATGTAAATCCTTCTTAGCATAAAGATTATTGACCTGATAGTCCATAACGGTGCCTTTGGAGCCATTACAACTATGTTGTGTCAATCCAGCTGCTGTACATGTGCTGTGGGGGGGACGTACACTGAAGGTGTCAAATTTTCCCCTGAGATTTAGGGAGCTGACCTAGTGATTTTTCCTATCACTTAGAGAAATATTGTTAAGAACAAATTAGGATTTCCAGACTTCATATGAAACTATATTTTGGAAAAGTTCTAAAGCTTTTTTTTTTTTTTCAATCTAGCACCTCATGAAGTGGAGTTCAAATACATGCCTTTAAATGAAAAGCTAGCTCCTTTTAACCAAAATTTCTTAATGATGGGAAAAGTTAACATAGGAAACCAAACCTGAAAAGTGAGCTAACAAAATATTACCTGAATTTAATTAAGTAATTCAATAAACCACTCATCTTCAAAACACACACACTGTATTGAAGTGAGACATCAACCTCACATCAGTGGAATAACTTGTGTACAAATGCTCTTGTCAGTGTTCACCTACTCTCTTTTTCATCATAAAATATATTTTTCTGTGAGGTTATCACCTTTTTGAAACAAAAATCTGTCATTTAGAAAGACAAAAATTGCTGGTATTAATAGAAGTTTTCTATGAACATAAATGAGAGTGATTCTTCTCCAAAGAGGTTTTATGCAAGCACTAAAAAAAGTTAAGAGGAAGACAATCTTTTTTTTATCACTAATTGAACAGTATCTTTAGTCTGAAGTGATTCAAGATAGTTAAAATTCTGCTTATACAGTTTTTAATAATCCACAACTATGCAAACATAAACTACAAGAATTGACCCAGTCCCAGTTACGTATATATATACTTCCAAAATTAAACAAATGAGTAGCAGATAGATTTTGGTCTAGATGCTCCGTATAGGTACAGATGTACTGAAGTTTACTCTGTATGTTATTTGATATGTTTTCTTTTGGAGAGACAGAGGCCTTAGGGAAGATTGCCTATGACTGACCCTAGAGATACTTGCTTATCAGGAATATCAGATATTTTGGAATTACTGTCTTGAAAATCTATAAGCATGTAAAACCTGTATTAGACCCATTCAAATCAACAGTGTATTGCCATAAAGTCCTTCAGATCCACATGCACGACTCACACTGTTTTCCCCTGGAACTGTGCACAAAGATATGTGCAAAGGCCTTGGATTGTAAGGTCCCAAAAGTCTATTGAAAAGTGGTTTCTGAAAATCTGGTGCGTTATATAGTTTATCAGGGAGATCAGATGAGCAGCATTAATTATCAGAAATCAAACTTTCTTTTCTCTTAAGAGTACCAAAGAAATGACAGATAAGAGAAAATGCAATGAAGTTATAAAAAAACTACTGAAACTCACTGTGGCTCAACCTGTCAGATTACAGTAGCAGTATGATTTTTGTATCTCTGCTGCATGTGTTTTACCCCTATAAAATCACTCTCTTCTTTTAATAGGATAAAGGACAGCTGAACTTAATCATTAATGTAGTAAATGCTGAAATATCCTTTATTCTCATTCACATAGACACATAAAACCCATGATGAATGTGATAGGGATATGCTCATTTTTAAAAAGCTGTAGTAATGCACCTGAACATAAAATACCTGCAAATACTACCTGCTAAAATTATCTTAAACTTATGATCAATTACAAAGTTCAAAGCAAAACTTTGTTGTAACTCTATAGCTTGCTAAACCTCTGCTGATCTAGCAATTAGGCATGAATTATAGTACTTAGCTAAGAAAGCAAGCTCTTTTTCTGATGCCCGCATATCTCATATTTTCTGACGTAACATAAGGAAAACATGTTACTGAGATACACACATCTTAAAAACATGGAAAATAAAATTAAACACAAAATTTTAGTCAAGTTAATTTACTTCTTCATCAAATTTCCTAAGTTGGAATTATTCTGAAATGCAAAGGCAGATATAACTGTTACTTAGCATATATTTATGCTAAGTATAAGTGAACTGGGATATTGCATAGCCAAACATAGTTTTTTGCTTATGTACAGATTTTATACAATTATGCACATGCGGATTTGCATATATGCATACACATATGCACTTTTGCAAAGAATCATCAAATGCATATCTCAAAATATTGCACTTTATCTCAGTTCCTATAAACTGTGATGGTACTTTTATTGTCCATACAGTAAAAAGTATAACCCTGGGTAAGCAAAATATCCCAATGAACTGACTTCTGTGACCTATGCAGAGTTTTCATTAAGTGAACAGGTTATCCTGACACATCTAAATACACATATATTGGCAAGTGCTTCCCAACAACTCTCCCAAAATAAAACAAAACAAAAATAAGCACCACAAAACCAACTGTAATGCAGGCTTATATCTAAACCCCACTTCTTTAAGTGTCTTCATTTGATAAAGCATTCTTAAAATATATGGTTTTCAGTGGTTTGGGGGGGGGGGAGGGGGAGAAGGGGAGAAGCATTACTTAATTCACACAGGCATCTTGCAATAATATCAGTAATAACATGCCATTTTGAACCGAAGATCCCCTGAGCCTCTAGAGTGCAAAGCAGACAGAAACATTTTAGCAATGCAAACAAGACTTTCTAGCAACTTCCTGTTGCCATTTTTCAGCAAAATAAAGACACCTAAGATACTAAACTGAAACACAGCTCGAAATTATTTTATTATTGGTTACACAAGAAGGCATCTGCTGTTCTAAGTTATCAGCTGAATATTTTGCTCCTGTGCAAAGAAAATATTAGCTGTTTAACAGCAATCTTCAACTTTTTAATTTCAGCTCACATAAAAACCAACGCTGAGATAGATAGCAGGTAAAAATCTGCTTTAAAAAAAACCACCCCAAAATTACAGTAACAACTTCATTTATATATGCATAGTTTAAAAAAACTGTACTAGGTATTTAAGAGGGTAAGTAGCTGTCTAGTGGATTTAAATGTGTATTCATGCATAGAACACATTTTCAGCAGAATTTTACAGAGAAGTAAAAAGAAACTTTCTGTTTGCAAAGTTTGTCAGATGTTGGTGTACATCTGAGGCAGTGCTTATTGTGTGGCAGTTCTTACAAAGAATATTTATTTCATTACACTATAACTGCAATATCTAGATCACAAAACATACTGTTTCACATTACTTTCAGAATTCCACAAACTTTTGTAAGCTGGCAAATCAGACAGAGAGAAAATGAAACAAACAAGAAACAAAACCATCCTTCATTCCAGAGACATTTTTCTCCCCTTCGTGAAGTGACGGGGGAAAAAAAATCCCTTCATTATGACCTACTTGTCTAGAAACGGACTTTCAACCCCATGGTTAGGCTAAGATTTGCTCTACTTTCTCCCTAGGGCATAATTGTCAGACTGACTTACCGTGTGCCTTTTAGCCTTTGTTCTGCCTCTCACGCTGACATCAGGGAAGCAGTGATGTAGAATAAAGCAGGGGTGGGCTAGGTTAGTCCACTGTTTGTGTCGTTGTGTGGTGTGCAGGGACACTCTGTGATACTCTAGTGAGCTGCTAAGCTTTTTTTGTAGGCTTTGTGTCATTTACTTAACGACCAATCTCATTAGCTGCCAGGGTACAATGGGCTGATGCATTTTCTATGTACATACTCTACACAGTGACCCTCAAGGTTGCGGAAGGTCTATTTAATCAGTCAAAATGCTGAATATATTTGCAGTAAATCACTAAAAAAATACAGGACCATAGAGGTATCTCATGAGGGTTTACTCTTTTCTGGGAGTTATTTTCAGGTAATAAAGTGATAGGAGATGAAGGCAAAAGCAAGGGCAAAGAAGAGAAAAGGATACTCACTGGGTTTGCACTGGTCACCTTCAATTTAGGGAACCTTGGGGGCCCTGCATATCACTGTTTCTCTGCTTGTTAATTTCTCCATGCAGCTCATGTTTCAGTGTAATCACGTTATCACAATTAAACCTCTTTAAATAAGAAGAGCAGCACTAATAATATACACCGCCTTTCACACATTGGGGAGGGGATATGTGTGTGTGTGTGTGATATTAATTTATTAACTTCCTTACTACACGCAACATCAGGGCTGGTATCTTTGCATTTCTAACCTCTTGTCAGTTACAAGGTAAAACCCTTTTAACTCTTACAAAAAATGAAATGCTGGAAAGCCCTATGAATCACGACAGCTGTCCATAAGTAACAGGGAGAGTTCTATTGTCCAACTTGTCCCTGGATAAAATGAATACTTTACAGCAGAGGCTGTTCAGCTTGGCTAAAGAGTATGGGGAGAAGGGGAGGAGGTCACTGGAGATTTCGCACACTAATTTAATCTGGGAAAAGGACAGGCACTGCATCTCACTTGAACAGACTGGCAGCAATCTGGGCTCCCACAGAACTATCTCCTTTTGCCTGTGCTCTATTTATTCCTTATCTCTGTTTACCAACCGCTAGGTCCCTTTCATTCACACCACGAGGCCGTTCTCCTACTATCAGTCAGCAGCTGACACTGTGGAAGAGCCTCAAAGGCAAAAAAAAAGGGATCAAAACTAAACCAAAGCTGTATAAACAATGCAACAGTAGAAGTAAATGCATAAATCCTAATTCTTAACCCAACCCACAGGGTGCGAACAGAACCTTTATAGCAAATCCAACAAACCCACCACAGTGAGCTATGGGCTACAGAGGAAATAGGAAAAGCCAAATATCATTCATGAAATCATCATCTCAAGCAGAAACATTGAAAAAAGTACTGGCAGTTATTTACTGGGTTTAGGATAACAGCTTCATCCTGTGTATCCCTCAGCAAATGCTGAGGCACACATTTACCTATGTATAAAGTGAAGAAAAGCCTTTGCCGCTTGACCATCTCATGGTTCAAAAGCCTTAGATGACTTTGCACTCACTGCTTGTGGTTTAGATTAAAAGAAAAAGAGGCAAACACTTAAGGAAAAAAATCTGTATCTGCAGGTTGTGATAATTTGGATAACTTTATAGCTAGAACTTAAATGTCAAGTTATTATTGAAGCAGTTGTCCAATTAATTTTTTCTTTAAAACTCTAGATAATTCAATATTGCCCTTTCTCAATCCTAAAGCTATGTTTTTCCCTCTTACTCTAAGTTTTTAACACTTACTGTGAAAAGAAAATGGGTGAAGACAAGATAAAAAAATGAAGCATGTGACTAATAGAAAAGTAAAGGAAAGTAATAAACTCTTCACATTTGACATTTTGATTTTGGATTATAACAGTGACAGTGAATAAGTTTATTTTCTAGTCTTAATAGTACCTTATTTTGCATTCTTAAACTGACTTAAAAGGAAATCAGAAAATAGGAAATCAATTGCAAATTTTCACGGAAAGAGAGCAATATTGCCCCAGTGAAACATTCCAGCTTTTTAAACCAACATAATCTGTAACTCTCAAAGTAGGGGTGTTCCTCCTGGGAGGGGAGTTTGGTTTTCAGAACTGTTCTCAACTTTTTGATACATAAAAATGTCAGTTAACAGCATATAGTCAATATACTGTCAACCCCCTGATCAAGATCATTGTAACAACTCAACGAAAATGTTCTTTATTATCAAAGATGATGAACTGGACCTAATTTCAGTTTTGATTTCCACCTATATGCATTATGAGCAATGAAGTCTTTACTACTTGGATCCTTTTTTCCAAATGAATTAATGAATTAAATTTATCCTTTCACCAGCTGCTAGGCAGCAGATGGAACCATTTCTGAAGCCTTGTTGAATTCAATCCATAAAACTCATTTCCTAGGATTAGCAGTCCAAAGTTTCTTTTAATGTTTATATACCGCTTGGGATTTTGAATTTCATGATGTTAAACTTTCAATTTAACTATTTTTTTCATTTCATATCAAACAAATATGATCGTTTGGATTTCTATAGCTTTGTAACCACACATTTCAGGTCACATAAGGACAAGAATTCATTTCAAAAGCAATCAAGTAGTGCAAGATTGGGATCTGGGTTATTTGTGCTTGTTTGCTTTGTTTATATTATAGCACTACCACAGAAACCATTAGTGTTACACTCAAGGCTCAGTTTAGACTGGAAAAGTTTCATAGTCTGTAACTTTGACAAAAACCTTCACATAAAACTTCAATTTTAATAAGCATTTTTTGAAAGTTATTGTGCTCTTAGGGTGTATTTGCCACTCACAGAAACGCAGCGTGCTCTTGAAATAAGTTTTTCAGATACTTTTTTTTTTTTTTTTTTTTTGTAATAGTTAACTTTTGTGGCAGGTTTGTCTACTTACAAGGCAGTGGGGAGTAACAAACTGGCAGTTTCGTGAACACATCAGTAAAGAATTTTTTCTGTACAGCAACAGGAAATATCAATCAGCTGCAGTACCCTGGACAGCTCCTTTTCTTTCATTTTCGGTTTTCTTACCTCTAGTGCACACCTCTGCATCAGCAACCAAGGATCAGGCGACTTGAACTGTCATTTCATTCACAAAGGTCCTTAGTTATAAATCTTTGAATGAACTAAATGACTTAACCCAAAGTTTCTACTATACTTACAAAAGAAAAAGCAAATCAGAAATATGCCCCTCCCGCTTAGCTTTCAGAGATATGTTATATTAAAAGCCTGAAGAATAGAACCTCATGATGTCAAAGTCTTCCTGTTATTCAACAAAGTAAATAAAACTGAGGAAAAAAAAAAAGTTATTCGTTGTTTTGTATAATAGTGATTTCCGCTAATTTGGCACAAGAAATCTATATTAATCTAATAATGCAGTAAGCCAAGAAGGCCACATAATAATAATTACCATTGAGTAATTGAATATTTAGAAGGAGGAGGAAAAAAAGGAAGACTGGTAATCTTAGCCTGCAGGCATGAAAGTACAATAATACGCAGATGATATTTACAAGTAAAAATAAAATGCTTCGAACAGGGAAGTTAAGAGAAAAGCTTATATTTAGAAATTCTTCATTTCAAATCTGGATTATCTGTTAGCCACCTTATATCAGAAATATATTATTATCTCAGAGAAACCTTTCATCACAGATGCTTTTACAAAGAATTACAAAACTGTCAAACCAAAGAAGACACATCTACGCAATTAACCTAACTAATTTAATTGACAAAAGAGATAATAAATGGTCAGTCTGAATCCTAAAAAGATCCTTAACTGCCAAAGTTCACCCAATGCAGTTTAAAGATAAAATCTGGGATTTATGCTTTTATAATCTACTAAATGAAAAATTCACAGCACCTTGCAGAAGATTGTCTTGTTATTTACATATGAAGAAAGACAAACATCTGAACTAAGTTCTTTGTTAAAGACAAAAGAAAGTCAGAGAGAGGGGGAGAGAGCTATTACTGATCAGTATTAAACAGACTTTCTCTAGCATTAAATGCTATTTCATAAAAATCATCTTCCTGCAAAATGTTGTCCCAGAAGGTCCATTTCATTCATCAACCTTGCCTGATATTACTGTCGTTTAACTTTCTAAAGATTTTCCTGACACAGACATTCATTCTAAACTATACTATTCGCTTTTTTAATCAGAAGCTCTCAATTCACTCTCTGAATACCAAATAATTTAAAGGACTGAAATGTCACGCTTTGAAAGACCCTTTTCCACTTAGAACGATGCTATTAAATATGTTGATCAACAGTCTTCATTTTAAAAACATCACACATTATTTTAAAGCATTCAAAAACGTAATGAGAAAGCTCTTTGGCGTGCAATACATAACTGCAAGTGAGCCTGCATCTATCGAACAGTTCCTACAAATACACTGGTCTCGCTCTCTCTCTCTCTCATCTTGGTTTTTTTCCCCTCTCTATTTTTTCAATGGTAGTATTTAAGTTCGGTAACTTTTCAAAATGAGAGGAAAAGTGTCCTTGTGATCATTTCCTCAAATCAAATAGCTAGAGCTGCAAATTTGCACAACTGTAAAATGTATATGAACAAAGGCTTTACTGAGGCAGTATAAATGCAATTACACCATGACATTTTATTCAGAAAGCTTTCTCAAAGCAGTTACAAGTAGCTATTTTTTAATTGAGGCCCAAAATAGCATTTAAGGTAATGACCAAGCATACATTGTGGAAGAAACAGAATTAGTGTCATTTAAACAAAAAAAAAGTTTGCAGAGAACATTCTAAACATGGATTAAAACCCTACAAAGTTCTTAATACAAATCTCTCAAGCTTTAAACATTGATATATGGACAGGATTTTTTTTTTACTTTTGTAAAAATAAGAGCACAAACAATAGAAAAGACAGAAAGTTACTAATAGTACAAGTTTCTTAAACATAAATGGGTTTAGAATACTGTGAAAAAGTTGTTAAACTTACTTTATTTTTGTTCCCAAAACTTATATGTTTCTCCTCCCTTGTGTGCTGAACTGTGCACTAAAGCTGTATCTTTGAAAGGTAGTTCCCATGATATGACATCCAGTGCCTTTGACTGCCTAGAGATAAGCACCTGCGTTTGTGTCCCCTCTTTACGTCACACCTCCCTATTCAAACCTTCTCAATATGATTCACATTTGCACATCAACAGCCTCATGCGCATACACAGATTTTTTTCGGCTCTGGGCCCAAAACTTTCACTTTAATTTTCATCACATGATTGCTGTGGCATATGTCCTTCCAAACCTCCCATATATCAGTCATCATGCAAATGAGATGGAATATCACTCCTCTGCAGCAGATGGCCAGGGATGATAACAATGGCTCAACAGAGGAGATTCAATGTCCCTGACTTTATCGCCACGGCAACAACAACCTAAAATATATGTAATGGAAGTGGTGCTTATTAATTTTGCAGGCTCGAGTGTTCTGATTTTGTGAGTGAATGGGCTGAGTTAAAAAGGGGGCTGTGTCCTCCTGCCTCTAGAAGACTATCTATAAAAGCCAGGGACCTGGAAATTATTTTCAGTGACTAAGAAGGCAACAGCCTAGCAATTATTTGAGTAATTAGGTGTAATTCCTCCCTGTAGGCCTTGTACCCTCCTGTGCTTGTTTCACAGAAGCTCACGAATTAGACAGGCGCAGATACTGAAAAGAAAAGTGCCTCAAGATATAGCAGGAGAGCTTGCAGGAACTAAGCTTCAGTGATATGACACTTGGCCTCCACCAGGCTTGGTAAACACAAGCCCCAAGCCATAAGTAAATAGAGGCCCCACTCCACAAACACAGACCAATTAAAATTACAAAGGCAGCCACACTTCTGGGTGGGGCTGGGGGAAGCTTTATTCTGCTATAGTCTCACTGTGAGTTGCACACATAATGGTCTTTTAGTTCAGAGCACCAAGTACTGTATTTCCACTGCTATCTGTCACTATTGAACCCAAGCACAAGGTTGTCTTCAGGCAATTTCTCCCTAGGGATTTACCATGGGCCTTTAAGAAAGTGTTTCAAAGTGGATTTTCTGTGTGTCCTCATACAGATTAACAGGAAGGAGTGGTGATCACCAATTTACCTCTGAGCAAACAAAATATCCACAGCCTCTCTTCACCTTGTCAATGCCACAACTTCTATATCCTTTCATGTTTTGAGCGTGTGAGTGACCATTTAACTCCTCATAAAGAAAGTTCAGCTATGAACTGGATGTTTAACTGAGAAAATATCCATACAGAAACTCTGTCTTTTGTTCTTTTCCCCAGAGGAGACCTTAGAAAAAGCAAGATTACTTTGTCTCCCTCTGCAGTACACGGAAGGGTGGCTAAGTAAAACTGACAAATTGTTGTCAAAAGTTGCCAATTTTTACAAAGGTAATACTTTCATCTAAAAAAGCACGCATGTTTCTGCTGTGCATCAATATTAAAAACTTCCAGAACTTATTTGCTATGTGCCTGTACAGCACCCAGCACTCTCACCTTCTGATCTAGTGACAGGTGTTACCAGAAAATGAATGTTCAGTGCTGAATGGTCTTTCCCTTTCCACTGTGAAAAAAATCTGAATATGAAAATAATATATGGCTGGTTTAAGCCGTTAAAACCAGAGGTCTTTCTTTTCTATCTTTAGTATTGCCAACTACTTATTAGCTACCAACAGAAGTATTTAAAATACATACAGATGTAAAGTACAGGTTATTGTGTGGAGTTTGCAATTAGATTTTCCAAAAAAGAATGTTACTGATGAGCTTTATTTACCTGTTTCGGAAATCTCAGCTAAAATAAAAACTTGGACTTTTTCTTTTTCTTTTCTTTTTTTCTTTTGTTGTTGTGTATGTCAGTGTGTGCATGTGTGTGTAACAGGATTCTAGTATTCTGTATGTTCATTTTCTCTAACTCTGTACATTTCATATCCCACCCTCCTAATCTGGGAGTAACTCATGAATGTGGATGTTATGGTGAGCTCAAGAGGTAAGTGTGGTCCAAGCCTATGCAAAGCTTTGAAGCTCTTTGTAATGGATCTGTAGTTGGACAGAAAGCTAATACACAGAGTACTATAGGAATGATGTTTTCCTGACAGCTTGTGTTATTTATGGGACTGGCCACTGTCTTCTGAACCAGATGGAGCTTTTTTCCTAGCTTTTTTTTTTTTTGTGTGTGTGTGATCTGCTGTACATGGCCCTAATTGATCATGGAGTGAGATTGGCATTTAGGTCACTGTCTTCATATTTTCCAGTGTTAAGTATAGTTCTGGGTTGTGAACTGTCTCATTTATCTTAAAGGTACAGCTCTTTTAAGAAAGCTAATCAGATCCTCTCACGTCATGAGAAGAACATGGGATGAGATGAACAAATTTGTAGATAAAGTTTATCTTTTCCCCTCTGATTCTTATCTATATGGTTGTGGTGCTATGCATGTTAAAAACTACTTGCTGAAAAATAGGATTCGGAAGGTATTTTTACATTCTACTTGAACACATAAGTAGGAAAAAAATCTTTGTCATTAAATCAGTCTTAAGTAAGTTCAGATTTAGCACAACGTTGGTTTTTTTTTTATTGTTTACAATCTGGTAAGTAATGACACATTGGCAAAGACTGGATTGTTTGCATTGAGAATTCATTTAAAAAACAAAATATATACTTAGGATGCAAATGCTCCAAAGTTAGAAAAACTAAGTTGCAACAGCTATCCTATTTTGACCCTCTAAACAATAGGACATTCAAAGTTTACAAGAATGCAAGAAAATTATAAAGAAAGGGCTAAAATACTCCTCAGACTGCTTTCTTTGGAAAAAAAAAATATGAAATCTATTAGGAGGGTGATGACTTTTTGCAGAAAAACAAAAGAAATAAGGTGCATTACAATATGTAGTAGCTACCATTCAGACTTATAATGGTAAGAAATTGCACAGATCTAATATGAATGCTCATGTGCAAGTATTTATAGTCTTCTATTGATAAATAAAATGCTCTCAAAGAGTATAAACAAAATTTTAAATGAATGGTTGTAATACACCAGATAAGCCACAGCAAAGGCTGACAGAGAAAGCTTTCTTATAGACTGTACAGCAGTTACTTGGCTCGTATTCTAGTTCAGGGGAAACTTTGAAAATGTCACAAAACTATAAATTAATGCTATGAAAATGGTATCAAATAGTAGTAAAATTTGCAGTGTTTTCACCTGAATTTACCTTTTTTTCGCAGTCAGGAAGAAGAGAATGCTACACTAAAAAAAATAGCTTTCACTCCTTTGCATAAGTAAATGTATTCCCTGTATTCCTGCATCTTGCCAAATGATATTCCAGATCTATTTTAAAAAGACAAAATTTTTGTGGTACTACCTCCTAAATAAAAATAGAGATGCCTAAGAGATCTCATGAGAGGAAAAAATAAACAATTAAAATAATTATAAAGAAACTTCAATGTAGCAGATATATTTCTACTTCTATGAACAGCAGAATCATAACAGAACATTCTGGAAATCAAGAAGTATCAAAGGAATCAAAGAGATTACAGGAGACGCATTGGATAACAAGCAATATGGGAGGTGAAGCTTGATTCTTTACAAAGAGGTAAGGGAATGAAATATTCTCTGCTAGTGCCAGTAAATTGATTGCACGCGTTGGCATCATCAAATACCAAGTGCAGAGTCATTATAGACAAAAGCATTGCCAAAGTTGCCAAACCCATGTAGCACCTGGTTGAATAAAAATAATAAATCAGCCTGAAGTGAATTATGTTATCAAGCTTGTGCTGAGGAAAACTGCCAGATATATACATAGCAGAAAAACTACAAATCATTAAGCATTCAACTTTGAAATGACATTTCGAAAATGTACTAAGCATCTTTGTGCAACATATTACTTCAAAAGCATCAATTTAGAGGAATAAACAGCATGAAGAAGAAAAGATACATGACCTAATATTAACAAGGGAATGATTATCCAAATAAAATTATATATTGACTTATGGGAATGTTAAGGTTTTCAGCATGTTGTCTATGAAATATTTTATTCACTGAAATAACAGGAAGATTTCTCCCTTCAGCCACATTCTTCTTACTCTAAAGAAAGCTGGCAAATTTTGGAGTAATCCTTATCTGCCAATAGATTATACCTCAGAAAGCTGGAAATAGACATTTCAGGTGAGTTTTCTCAAAGCCTTTTAGTGCAGGAATGCTCCCAAGTCTCTTAGCCTTCCTATGAAAGTACTCAAGGGGCTATGGACACCTCTGTATTTAAAGGCTGTAAAAATGTCATCCATAAAAGGTGTTGCTGTTGGGATTATACTTCACTGAAAGGGAGATTAGAATATTGCTGTTTTGAGTTACAGTTTTATGAAATTCAGGCTGATCTAAAACTGAGAAATGAAAATAACTTTTCTCTTCACACTCTTAGTTATTTTAATATATAGCCTTAATAAGTAACTGAATGTGGTTATTGAATAAGCACTGAAAATTAGGTGTAGGTGATGTCAAATACGGATCAGGCCTTTCCAAAAAAAAAAAAAAAAAAATCCCATAATAAGCCTAAGTTTTAAGAGTAACAAATCTTCTTAGCTCATGTGACTAATTAAAAAAAAAAAAAACCCTCAAAAACATCTTTCTCCTAATCATTGTATTATTAAATGCATAAATAAAAGAAACACTAGTCGTATCGCTGTATCATGGATACTACCAGATTTTCATCTGCAATTCAGATAGCTGATCAGCCAAAAAATTCTTTTGAGTCACCATGTCGGATCATGTAATACTCTAGTAGTTTTCAAGTTATTACACATCTTGACTCAAAAAGCAAAATTACTGTTTCAGTACAACTTACTTTAGAGAACTTTTAACTTCTCTTAAGTTATTTACCTGACTGCTGCCAGTGTTATGCATTCATGTCTGTACGTGCCATTTCTATCTTTCATACGCCATCAGGTATGTCGTTAGAGGTACGGGTGACACCTCTAACGCCTCTAGCGTAAGACTCTGAAAACTTCAGAATGAGTTTTGTATCATGAGACTAAATCTTGTTTGGGAAAATCATTCTTTCCAATAGAAATCCTTGGAAATCATAACACTAATCTCATTTATCTCACTGTCCGTGTAGTCCTGAGAAGTACAAAACTCTGCATGGTTGTATAGAAATAATGAGCTGTGACAACTATGTCTTTCCCTCAGTTCCCTTCATATCTTTCCTTACATACAGCCTTTTCACTAAAGCCTAGCTATGAGGCTCCAAGTATGAGCATTCCAGTTTTTCTTCAGGAAACATCCCTTCTCTGATTTGCACTTGTCTGCAGGCAAGCTCCTGCCTTTGTTTCTGTTGCTCAAATACCACTGTTTTCCAGTTAAATCAACCTGAGAAATCAACAGGTAAACACTCATCTGCTGAACACCTGCCTTACAGCCAAAATTCTTGTTCTCAGATCTCCATAGGCTTCCAGCTGTGGCTCTTCGGAGTTCTGAGGTTTTTTGTTCTGATAGAAAAGTCTTGGAAAAGTGTGTAGGCAACCTCTGCTGCTGCTCTCTCAGCAGCACACACAAAACTCCAACAGCTACTGACAGCAACATCTTACCTGATCCCTGACAGCTGCTTTCTTCAGGGAAATCCTGCACAACATTTTCTGTTCTCTCTGCTTATATACCGCACATACTTACTATCCAAACAAAAGCCTAATAACATTTTAGAAACAGTGATCTTAGCGTTCTTGGGGTTTCATCGTTCTAAATAGCAAAACAAAATTCAAATGGGTCTGAACATTAACTACCATGATGAAAACAGCCAGTTAAAAAAAATAGTTTTTTTAAATATCTTGTACGTATATATAGAGAGAAAATACTGACATCTTTTTTTTCTTTCATTCTCAAGTATTTTGTCACAGGATTAATACTTTTTCTTCTGCACCTAATTTTTTAGAATTCACTTTGTAGATGTATTCGAGTTTAAAAAGTTCTGATTTGTTCAGAACAACTGTCTTCCTAGTACAGATTTTTCTATTAAATTTTAAAAACTTGTCAAGATTCATCATTTGTTAAAATCTCCAGACTTATAGTGTATTTTTAATAATATTGCAATAATCTTGCTAAACCTGAGTAACGTTATTATAGCATATTCAAAGATGCAAGTTATATCATAAGACACACAATGATCTCACACAGACATCTTAAATATTGCATGAAAAGAACCCAAAGTCAGATTAACCTGTGAGTGCAATGCTGTTTGCATATGATCACAAGTGGATCACAATGCATCTTGTCAGCATTTAAAAATGCCACATTAATACACTAGTTACAATAATGAATATTATAACACAGTGTACAGCAAACTTTTGACTGTCCAAACCCTTATGAATAGGTATATGTGATATAAGCTCTGGTGTCAGGTATGTCTACATAAAAGCGTATTTTATATGAATACAAATATATGCAACTTTTTACGTATAACATACTTAAGGCTTCAGGGAAGAAAAACCTTTTTTTTCCCAACACTGAAAAGATCATTTGAATAGAATAGAAATAGTGCTATAAACCTTTTCTAAACATGGGTAAGTATGGGAGACACATAGGTGGTGTGGGGGGGGGGGGG
>JBCJKH010018302.1:0-15066 GCA_039877255.1 Loriculus beryllinus | reverse complement strand
GGGTGACATGGTTTAGTGTGAGGTGTCCCTGCCTACGGCAGGGGGGTTGGAACTGGATGATCTTAAGGTCCTTTCCAACCCTAACTATTCTATGATTCTATGATTCTAAGTACAGAAAATTATGCTAGGTTCTAGAAATACCAAAGAAATGCAGTTGGCAAGACTAAGAACAATAAAAATTGACTGTTTCAGGAAGAAAAAAGCTCTGAGCAATAGTGTGGATCCATCATTAGGCGAAGATAATAAAATTTGTAGTAGTAATGCAGAACACGGAACTATTCACTAAATACTTCTATTCAGGTTTTGGAAAGAAATGGGATGATTAACTTCATTTACATGAAACAGATGAAATACCTGTCTGTAATTAGAGTGCTTATTAAACACAAAGTAAAAACCAAAACACGATTAACTGGGAATAGAAGATTATATATAAATAGGTATGATTAGTTAATGTCTAAGAGTTCTTGAAGCGGCAGATGAGGATACATATGGTTTATAGATTTTCCTCCTTGGTGCACCTATGGCTGAGGACACTCCAGCAGGCTGAAAGAATTGGCATCCAGATGGACAGAGAAGATGCGTGGACAAGAGCAGAGGAGTCAGCCTGACATCAGTGCAATGAAAGTAATGACAAGAAAAATTAAGGATAGGAACATAATGATATTCATAGGATTTTACTGAAAATATGCCACCTCAAAAAAAGCCTCAGGCCTGCTTTTAGAAATATGACCAACTTAAAAACCTCTAAGTTTAATACTGTTCTGTGAAGTGTTTGAATGGGTACTACAGCTGTGTGCCACAAAGTATCAGTAAAGTCCATATTAAGTTAGAAGGAAGTGCTGTGTGCCTCAAAATGTCATTTAGAAGCACAAAATGATTCCTGAATGAAGATGTTTTCAGTGGGGTTTCAGAGGGGTAAATACAAGAGGACACATTTTTCATCATTTTCATGAATGGTTTTGAAAGCTAAGCCTCTTCTGACTGAATCTGAGGCTAGAAGAAAGACTGTTAGAAAAGGTAATAACAAGTAAAGGAATCAGCCTTATTTTATGATCTAGTTCATTTTTTAAGCTAGTCCCAGTTGAATGAAATCTGTCTGAATATAACCAACTAATACGATATATAGAAAGAAAAAAAGAATGAAAGACATTGCTATGAATACTTGAAAAGAGTGAATATAAAAGGGATTTACAGTAGAAATGGCTGGGCCATTCACATGGGTTAGGTGTGCTTAGACTGAGTAGGAAAAGGAGTGAAATGCAGACTAGAAGTATGTATTTGGGTACTCAGGACACTGGTACTAAAACACTGACAGAAATTCAGTTGCCCAAAAATGACAGCAAAACACTGGGGCAAAAGCCAGAAAAGCCACAAAGCTGAAGAGCTGAAGAAATTGTTATAAAGGTTTATAGCTTGGCAAAGAGAAAACAGAGAAATCTTAATACAGAGCCACATTTATGGGACAAAATATTAGATACTTAATGATTTTCATTTAGAAAGGCATGAAAAGAAGAGATTAGGAATTGCAAGTCAGAAAAATCCACATGGGAAATAATGCACATATTTTAATAGATATTGAAATGAATAACCATTGGAAGAAATTAGCACATGAATTGCTAAATTCTCCATTTCTCTGTGTCATTGAATCAAGACAGGATGAATAAGCTTCTCAAAGAAAGGTTTCATCTTTGGCTTTACTGTCATGGAATATACAGTTTTGTTCTACCTGATTTTTGTCCTCAGCAGCATGGTCCAGTATGAAAATTAGGAGCATGTGGTAGACAGTTATACCAAGGTAGGTAATCCAAGCCTGTATCATGGACTTGAACATTATTAACTGAATCCCAGGAAAATTACAACATTGCATTCCACCCAGTGGAAGAGAAGACATCAGAATAATTCCTACGATTTGAAAAGCTTTTTGACCATTTCTCCTCGAGATTTTTCCATCTGTGGAAATACAATTGCTGCAGCTCTCTTCTGACATTACAGGATAAATACGGGTTTTATTTAAAAGTTTGCAGATTTTTTTCATATTTTAACAATTTTAGTGTCACAAAGTAACATTTTGATTTTATAAAAGAGACTCCCTCAAAATTTGCTTAAAATCTCTTTAATTAATTGAAACTAGTCTAAACTCTAGGCACACTCAGGCAAAAAGGCACAAAGCCCCAATGTATATGAGAACCTCTTGGAACACATGAAGTATAACAAAGTAGTGCTTCCTACCAGCTTTACCTCCTTGAAGCCACTGGCACCACCATAATGGTGTTCTTGGTGAGGTCTTCATCTTCCCCAGGCACAAGCTCTGTTCTGTTTTCTGTGTCATTCACAGTCCCCTTTGTACCTTAGCAAGTACGACTTTCTGCTTAATACACCAAAGCACTTTGGGATCATGAAATGAAAAGCATTGTATCTTGTAGCTACTAAATGTAGCTACTATTACATGAACTAATTAATGGTACTTTAAGGAAGTGAAAAGAAAACAGCAAATGTGGTTTGTTCATTGCAACTCTAAAGTTTGCAATAAAGGGAACAATCACATGGAAGAGAGATGTTCTCTTGTAACCAAGCAATGCACATCTCTTCCATCATATACAATTGGCAATAATTCATGTCAGAGCTCCACAGGGCTTCAGGATAAAAGCAGGTGGGCAAAGTTGCCCCTATCCTCAAAAAGTGAATTAGATACTCAGTACAGCAGGAAATCTGCCTTCTCATGTGTAGCTTACTTTGAATACTGTTGTTGTAGACATTCATGCAGAAGAAGAGGCATTTGGGTTTGCTCAGCCTTAAGAAGAAAAGACAGAGGAGATCTTGTTGCTGTCTGCAGCTACCTAATGCAAAAATTAGCTTATACTTATAGTTACATGTGGAAATATCTCCAGATTTGAACATTTTCTGAACCTCCTAAACCTGAAGAGATGTAATTTTTCATCACTTTACACCTCCACATCCTGAAATCAAGATAAAAGCTGGTAAGTGTGTACAATCAGTTCTGAAGAGTTTCACAAATGATACAGACCTCTACTTCTCATTTACTAATCACAGTCACCAGCACTAATTTCTGGGGAACCACAGAAGTCCAAACATTGTTCCTTAAGTCTTTAAATAATCACCAGTCAAATGCCTCTCCAAAACAGCTCATCATGACTCTAAAAGTGTAGTAGTCTGGAAAGATTATGACCAGCACTTTTAAGTGTGCTTAATGATGAAAGAGCTCAGATTACTCATTGTGGGTCCGATTTGCCTAAGTAGGAACATTTGCAGTTACTGAACCTGCACATACACACAATCACCAAACGTAAGTTGAGAATAAGAAAGTTAATTGGACTGGAATTACACCGACATGACTCATGCTGAGCACCCAAGAGCTGAACCACGATTTGATAGGTCAGCCATTGGCTAAGGAATGATTTCCCAACGCTATGGAGGTTGTCACAGACCTCACCAGATTTGCTTTTAAACAGTCTTTCGTCTTGCTTTAAAAGAGTATTTAGTAATATGCATGTACAGATAACTTCAAAAACCCCACTAAAACACTTCTCTACCCACACTGTTTTCTTCAAAAGGTGAAATGAGAAGAACCATTGCTGGCATATGGTAATTACACTAATTAAGGCAGACCTGGAAGGTGTTTTGAAATTGCAGTGATGACACAAATTCCACAACTTTATAGCTATGTAGTCAATAGCCCTTTTCCAAAAGGTTTGTACCTTGCTTGCCCTTTGGATACATGTTGTTATACAATCCATATCTCTGCTAAAGGGGATTGATACTAACCACAGACAAGATCTCATTGTGTTCTCTAAGTTTTATACAACTGAGTAATCATCTTCAGCCTCAACCAGCACATGTAAGAATGAGTAATTTCTTTTCTAAATAGGATGGTAAGAGACAACTCTTCCTACAACTATTGTCTCATAAACATCTGACTTCTGGACATAGTGGTTTTGTGTAGTCTAAATAACATCACTTATGATAAAGCTTAGGGAAAAATATTTTCAGGATTGCTGCTGCTACAATAACAGTTTTGATAGAATAGATCAAACAGATGAAAGTCATGAGTCACTTCACATCACAGGCAGAGCAACTTCTCATCTGTCTAAACACACTACGCAGACACACTTTAAATTATGAGCATTTTGTGTTTTGTTCTGTTTGGTTTGTTTTTTTTCATTCTCAATTAACCACCACAAAATGGAGAAATGAGCATTTGATGGGAACTGCAGGGAGAAGACAGCAGCTGTCTGATAAAATAAGAACAGAAAACAAATTATGAATCCAGCTTTGCAAAACAGATAAGCAGCTCTATGGCTCTGTGAACAATGGGACAAGTTCAGTGTTTAGATGGATGAACTCGAAATCAGTAGTTACGACTCGACACACCTCTTCGGTGGACTTTTTTGACAGCTTCTTAAATACCCAAGAAGAGACACTTGTGATCTGACCTTAAGAAGACTGGAGTATTTTCACTCAAAGCCAAAGCCACCCTCACTGTCAAAAGCTTCAGTCATTTCTAGAAATGGAAAGCATTCTCCTGTGGGTGCTATGGCCTCATGCATGCTTTTGAAAGTTTTAGACAACATCTCCTAACTACACATAATTCAAATTATTTTTCCTGACCTAGGTAAGATTATTAATGCTTAGCAAAGTAAATTCTATTCCACACAACTAAATCTTCTGCTTAGGCTTTCAGATCACGTTTCAATTACTGCAATTTCTTTTTCTCTGTCATTGGCAAATGAAATCTTGTTGCACTGAAATCTATCCAAAATTAATTTTCCTGGATCTTTGCTTTGATCAGCTTTTCCATGAGACACACAAAACAGTAACAGTGTTTAGTTTGGCAGTATTATTAGGATGCAGTCCATCTTCCTGATCATTACTGTCCCACTGTTTTCCTTGCATTCTGTCTACTGCCTGTCTGCAACATCTCTAATCACATCTTGCACATGAAACATAACTGGTTTGGGCAGGGATGTTACGTAGGTTCTGTATTTCTAAAAACCATGTAGCAGAAAAGGAACATGCAATTAAGGGTCACTGGCATAATGCAAATAAATAACACCCCCTAACAGCCTCTGGTCTGGAAAGAGTTTGTTTCGAAGAAGTGATTTTGTATGTGCACACACATACACCTCTATGAAGAGTGGGGTATATTTTATGCCATCCTCTTACATTCAGACGAGCGGACATCATCAAATGTTATTGTGCAAATATTTAAAGCTTGTTTCATCGGAAGAAAAACATCACACGTGTTCAAAACCAACATGTTCAAACACTCGCAAAGCAGCCCAGCACTGCAGCATCTGATGGGTTTGTAACAGACTGTGTCATTCCAAGCCAAAAGCTGCGAATGGGAACATCTTGTTGATTTTTATTTGCGATAGACTTGTTGATGAATTGTGATGGCTGACGGAAGGGCACGACTTACTTTGTTGAGCACAATTTGTACCTGTACGTGGAGTAGCAGTGACCATCTTGATCGAACCCCAGAGAGTCTGAACCAGGATACTGCAGCCCCTTGTGTGCTGCCCACCAGTGCAGACCTGGAAGTGCCTCTGGAAGATGCTATTTCCTGCAGCATCCCTTCAGAACAGGAACACTAGTTTTGAAGATAAAAGATAAATCCCATCAGCCCACCTAGACTGCTGGAGAAGACAGCAGGAAGATCGTGCCTACTAAGTGTTTCAAATATGGGCAAAACCAGGATTTTAATTGCGGAACACATTTATACATTGAAAAAACCTCACATTCCACCAAAAGAAATAGTTTTAATCCAAACCCTGGAGTGAGTCAGGCAGTATCAGATGGGGGTTGGGGGTGCCTAAGCCTCCATTAAATAGAAGAGAGCCTGATATAATGTTTTTTATGCTGAAGCACAACCTAAAGTGTATATGGAAAGTGTGTTGCCATAGGAACCACTTTGCTGAAATGAGTAGGAGAAGTGAAGTGCAGGGGGGGAGAGAAGGGTTTAACGAAAGGGGGAAAGTACTGAATACTACTGCATATGAGAAGCTGTTGAATTTGTAAGGTATTAGCCAGATGTTAATAAGGTGATTAAATTCCAAAAAGCATAGCTGAAAAGGTAAACATAATCCAGTGACTAATTGGGAAGAAAGGAGCTAAGCGTAACAGAACAGACCATAAGTATAGCCAGCTTTCAGCACATACAGCTACTCAAGTACCAGCAGAAAAGCAGAGCATCACATTTATGAAATTGGCTCCAAACCTAGATGACATGAAAACTTTATAATACGAGCAGAAAAAAAGGGGAGAAGGGAGGGGGGAAGAGGAAAACATTTCTATTAGCTTTAATTTTCATGCAATAACAATTTAAAAAAACAATTCTGAAACCATTTATAAATAGGGTAATTTCTAGAATTCAGTCGGGGTGAATTCAGTCACACAGTGGGTAGTACAGATGGATAATAAAGAGTTGCTGGAGAATGTGACAGCACAAATATATTCCCTTGGTATACATCCCTTTAGACTCCGCAAGATGAAAAGTGTCGCCCTCTACTTGAGTTGCAATAATAGGGAAAACAGCACCTCTAAAACACTGTTGTCATCAATAACCATGTTACTAACAGCTAATAGCTCTAGGCTGACTGAAAACAGAGACCTGCTGTGCTATGAATTATATACCTAGAGAATAGCTGCCTCCTCCTTAGAGATAAATGGATGAAAAAGGCACTGTGGAGAGAGTATACCATGCAGAAACAAATATCAATTACCTTGGTACCTCTTGTGCAGTTAAATAATGGGCAGAGAATAGATACACAGGACCTTTCAAGGAGATGAGGAAGGATTAAAGAGGAAGGAAGGGAAACAATCCTGGAACAACAATGAAGTTCAAAGACCAGGTAGGGAAAGAGGGTAGGAGGTGAGAAGACACACTTAGAACCAGAAGACCTGCAGGGTCCATGCAGTGCTCAGAGATGCTCATGAGATGCAGTCCTCAACTCACCCTCTGGGCTATTGCTGTCTCCTCTGGGGCAACACGGGGAGGTAGGATTCAGGACAGGAAGATAGGATTCAGGTTGGGAAGTAGATGAACCTCAGCTGTGCCTGCTTTGCTGAAGCAGTTGAGTCAGGACAAGCCCTAATTGGAAGTGCACCTGAAGCCGAAGGAGGAGTTCACAATGCATGAAAAGTGATTAGAGGAAACCAAAGGCTGCATTATGGAAAATCTCTAAGAGGGCTTCCAAATCAAAATATATAGGGGCTCTGCCCTAATATGATACAAGATTAATGAGTGTGCAGAAGTAATCCCTTATTCTTTGCTGCAGCTGAGAAAACACAGAGATAGAATATTGGTTGATTTATTTGTAATACTGTAAGGGTAGGTTACATGGTGGTGTTTACTTCTTATATCATAAATGAAATGCTAGAACAATGCCTATAAAATGCACTGCAATAATATATTAAAAAATGGTGTTTGTTTTTCCTTTGGTGGAAACAGTTATAGCAATAAAGCTGTAAAGGTTAAATCAGATTTTATTAACTCATTTAAAAAAATTACCCCTGTTCATTAATCATAAAATATGGTTCTTAAACTGTAATCTATAGATGAAATCTGGAATTCTTGATGCAATTCTCAGGAAAAGCTTTTATTTTAGATCACAGTTTTCTAAATAAGTGCTAAATGAAACATTAATTTATACTATGTCTACTATCAGTTTATGTCCACTGTAGAATATATGTTGTCTGAATCACAGAACTTGAATATATAGATTCAAATAATATGAAAAGTTTATAAACTTGAAAATCTACAAAAATGCATATGTATTCAAACATATGCATAAAGCAAAGAATCTGAATAATTTCTGAAATTGTACATTATCATTAAACTATGTGAAATGAAAATATAAAGATTCTCTACAGTTTATGAAGTGCATAGAGGTGATTTAGTTTTCATTTTATCCAGGGAAGTAAGTGAGGAGGAAAGAAAAGGATTATACAGCCCTTAAATAGCTATGTTAGCTGCTGAAATTTTCAAGGCACCTAACCATTTGAAGTCATGAGGCTTTGGCAATTTGCAAACACTAACCATCTGCTCTTCAGTTTCCCAAAATCAACTGCATTCAAAAGACACCCAAACCCCATATGAAACAATACAAAACAAAGTAAGGGAGCCACAGCTAGGAACATCAGTAAGGAAAGAAGGTCACAGCAAGGGACAGTGGAAGTCTCTCACATTTCAAAGAATCTTTTGGCTTCCTATGGTGACATTAGAAGTTTTATTCCTGTGGAGCGTGTGTTCTTTCTCATTAATTTCTGTGCTTTTAAAGGTCTGGAACTGGATCTCAGCAGCAAAACTTCCTCAGTGAATCTGCGTCTCACACTGGAGAGGTTTTTCCCACCTGATTTATTTTACTTTTTAACTGTATATTTCAAAGTCTTTGTAGCTTTTCCTTGCTATAAACTAAGAGAGCATTTTCCTAATAATAAAATAACTCAGTCCTGGTAAACTATAATTCCCATGGCCTTATTGAATTAGCATTATCAGTTGATGTTTCCAAAAAGAGCTGAAACTAGAAAAGGCTATGTTAGCAGCTCTTTATTTCAGAGAGATACTTCACAATCTAAGTTTTTCCCAGACATGTATCTGAAACAAACTGGTCAGAACAAACTGCATTAGATTGCCTCTAAACTGTTCACTTTGTCCATTCATCCTATCTAGGGATTTTTCTCCCTCCTTTAGTTTTGTACATAGAATTTATGTTTGCATGTTTGCTGTGATTGCAGTAAAAGCTCACTCACCTGCATGTAAAAGAAACAGCCCTTGTAGGGCAGAAAAAAACAGCTGTAGAAAAATGACTGCCACACAGATACCCAAACAATTCATCATCATTAATGCTGTCATAAATCCCACAGGAAGAAATCATGCTTAGCCACTTCTTATAAAGCATTGCCCTCAGCAGAATTTTTAATGGTGAAGTTAATACCAGGCACATCCCTGTACTCAACGGGCCTCTCAGCAAAATCCATTCCTCACTGGAAAATCCAAGTTACAGTTGAGGCCCCGGGGATTTTAGGAAGAAGAAACCTCCTCAGAGCCAAAATCCACAGCAGGAGGATTCTGCAATAAAACTCAAGTACGAAGTGAGACTGCGGTTATTAACTGAGATGCCTGTGTTGTATAACTCAAACTGATTTCCTACTGCAACTAAACATCTGTAGTAGCAAAAAATAACAGCCACAGGACAGATTTCTCTCTCTATCCAGCACAAACAGGCACTGGCATCATTCCAGGAGAGCAGACCCATGCAACACCCTTGCTCTGGCAACACTACCATTAAGATAGCTTCTAATGGAGGTTTAGCACAGCAGCCCATCACACTGAAACACTCCTGGTCAAGAAGGAATCACAGAAATACCATCTCTTGGGCTTCTCTGGCTGTAGTCAGAATGAGCTAATACCACACAATTGGACAGATAACAAACTACACTGACCTTTCCTATCTTCTTCATCTGTCTAGGCAGGATTTTTGCTCCTTAGAAAAGGGCTTGTTTAGAGAGATGTGCTTGTTCAGCCTACTGTGCTTCCCTATCCCAACCCTTCTAGTGACTGCCCTTCTTCCCCATGTATATTAACTGTGGGTTCAGCCACCACCCATGCTTCATAGGTCTATAAAGCACCATGAACGCTCATGGCATGGCTTGAGCATGCAGAATCAATTATACTGTTAGTATCTTCTACAACCATAGTCTGATTTCATTAGCTGCTAACCTGAAAAGCCACAATCAAAGCTGAATTTCCTCAGAAAAAAAATCACAGCAGTGGTTTTCTAGTGGTAGTGAGTATAGCAAACACAGAGCTTTCTACTCAGAGAGTACTGCTTGCAAAGTCACTGTGAAGAAGAAAGGTGAAGCCAACATTTGCACCTATTTTTATTAAAGCCAAGGAGAAAGCAGGGAGAAAAGTGCAAAACTACCAGATAAAACTTTGTGAATCCTATGTTCTTTCTAGAGATACACGCACAAATTGCAACCTTCGGAAGCAGAGAAACACAAACAATTTCAGGTATATCTCACCAGCCTCTCTGACCATCGAGCTATTTTCCCTTTTGCAGATAGTATCCTACCTGCTCTGAAGTCCTCCGAACCAGCCAGATATGAACCAGCTCTGAAGTAGCAGCTACTAGTAGTCCTAATGCACCTAGGCATCTATGAGTGCTTTTAAGAGGAAGGATTATTTGCCTGTCCCCAGTGCACTGCTAATGCTCCTGCACAGCATTTGGAGTGGCCAGGGAAGCCAGTGTGTCCCTGGTCTCTCTCCTGGCATGTTCCCACACCCCAAGGCTCACTAGCCCCACTCCTCCACTGTTACAAGGCAAGCTCCAAGATATCATCCACTGAAAACAAGCAAACAATTCTTTCTTTTTTTTCATTTTGTTTTGCTTTGGTTTGGTTCTTTTTTCCCCTAAATAAATTGTTTTCTTTCGGATTTGCTCTTTAGGCTGGTTCCATAACAGCTTCCTAAGTCATTTTTTCCTGGAATCTCTGTGGCAATTCATTGAATCAGCCTTTCACATGTTTCAGAATCAGTAGAAACGCTTTATGAAGGTGCTTAACTCTCTGTTGTCCACAAAAGAAAATTAGATAACTAAGTTTCCTATATTATATAGCAAAAATTCTGAGACACATTATCCTCCAAGTTCCTTTCAATTGCTCTTGGTAATCCTTCATGTAACAGGGAAACTTCTAGAAGTATTCATGTGAAAGCAGTACATTTCCCCAAATTGATTCCATTTCAGTTAATTAGGACAGTCTTATTCAAAAAATTCTCTAAAAATACCAATCTTTTTTACTATCTGCTTTCTTGTGCTTTTTCAAAATTTTGATCTTCAGTTATAATGATTCCTGGCTTCTCATTAGCTTTCTTTCCTACTTGTTTGATCTCAACAGCATACAGAAGAAAACTGGTTTCCCAGAAATATCTAGTCATGAGAATGGCTCACATAATCAGGAGAGTTTTGAAGGAATCTTGGTTTTGCAACGAATAACAATACTGTGAATCTGAAAACAAATCCTTGTGCTTCTGAGGGCTGGTGTTCCTCCAGGAAAGGAAATTAATGAGGAACACAGCAATTAGCAATTATGAAAGGATTAATTTCATGAAATGACAAAATATGAACGTAGATGAACAATAAAGGATGCCTTGCGGTGCCATATATTGCCAGAGCGTAAAGTGGGGAGGAGGACTCCCATTGTCTGGAGTTTCTCATTAATTTTTGTATTTGCTGTGTTAGACTGAACATCCTATAACTCTGATTCACTTAAGGCTTTTGTTGAAAGGTGTCAGGCTCTAGGTAAGCTTAATGTAGAGAAAGAGGAAAATTACCATTACTGAAGAACACGAACAGGAAGTCAGAAATCGATTACAGTGATTGTAACGGCAGATTATAGCCTCCAACTGCAACCCAGAACCAGCCCTCAGCTGGCCTCTGCCTACTCCTTCTGTTTGCTTCCTATCAGTTCATAGGAAGGGGGTTTTAAGCGAAGAATTCAGGTTACTTGCAGGGGTGGAAAGGGCCGGGACCTGTGTGGGATTTCTGTGGCTGGTAGAGACAAAGAGAAAGGTTTAAGATCTGTGTCTCTGACATTTACTTGGAGAAGAACCGCAGCATCCATACGCTTTTCCTCCTCTCTGTTTTGTTCCCCTTTATCTGTTTTGCCACATCATAACTCGATATTTAGATATTTTCCCCTTCTTTCTGTATTTTGTTTCTGCTCATATTTGTTCTTTAGGGCTTAGGATAGCTTCATTTCCCCTCCCTACAAAGGATCACACAGAGCTTTGCCACAATTACCTCTCCTATAACACCCAACTGATACAGACTCCCTGACATCCAATAGACTTTAATCTCAAATCATCCCCTAAAATTACCCTTTTCCTCATAGCATGCACATGTATATCTGCTAAGCCTGTATCTCACTTGAAACAAGGGCCAACTAAACTTCAAAGAAAGAAGTAATTCAATTGGTTATATCCTCATTGAAGTTTTAACTATTTCCTCATGTACTTAAGGTTTGAGGTATTGTCTTTTTTATGTAACCCAGGTGACAATTTCAGTTTGCTAGACCTTCACAGTTCGGCTTTCCTGTCATCTTTAAACTAGCTTAAGCTGGTACAGAAATATGACAGATGCATGGAAACCTATTGTCTGTTTCAGATCTTGAATCAGAAACCTCTACCTTCTTCACTGAATCATATGCTCTTTCTGGTTTACCAGAAATGTTTCTATCCTTTTTTCTCCTAGCCTTTATTTCTAACTCATAATTATTGCCTAATTGCTGTAAATAAACAAAATCCAAACTCACTGAGTCTTAGAGCACAGAACCAGTAGCAGGGATACTCCAAAATGACTTGCTAGTGATACAAAAATAAGGTTTAGGAATGGAATAAATAGTGATGACTCAATGTCTTTCAAAGAGTTATTCTGCAGTTACAATCTCTGTGCTTGGAATGAATGGGGCAAAAAAATAAAACAACCGGCAATAGTCCAGTCTGTCAATCCTCTTCTGTATCAGCCCCTTTAGTTGGACTTGATAGCCCTGTTAGGTGATGGGAAATACTACACTTTCTCCCACAAATGCACTTGACAACATCTCCATCTGTCTTAGAAGATAGTCACTGATATCTTTGCCAAAAAAAGGTATGACCAACCCTTAAGTGAAGTTAGGCTACAAGAATCATATAGACATAATTTTTATGCTACAATAATATATTATAGGGGTTATCCAAAATAGGAGGACTCTATGACTATGTAAAATCTTCCATTTTCCCGAGTTGCTTATGCAACATCATGTTGCCTTTAATTGATGCTCTGATTAGTCATTCAGTTATCTCAGACTGTAGCTGTGAGTCTCTCTCTGCTTATTACTAGACTGTGGATTTGCAAGCAGAGTCAGCAGAAAACTTCAAGTTAGTCATTATAAACAGAATGACAGCTAATTTGAGGTTAAACAAAATAAACCTTGGTTTTCAGAGTTAGTCGAAGTCTGATGTCTAGCAAAATTTTAGCTACAGATTTAGAAGTTGCACTAGCTATATATTTAGGAGAAAATAACTTTAAAGGTGACTGAACAGCCTCTCTATAGTAACAGACAAAAAAGCTTAAATCTGTTCTGTTGAAGAGTGGTGACTCTGCCTTTTTGTAGTTCTCTGCTTTTGAATCAACCCAAATAAATCTAGAGGACAAGGAATAAAAGGAGAAAACAAATGGATGAGTTATTGTTGGCATGCTGGCTTAGGCAAAGAATCTGTTCCTGCAAACTTTGTCTTTCCAAAGCTGTGGAAGAGGAATCAGTACCTATAGCCACTCAGCAGAGAGGAAACCACATACTGACAGACATCTGCTTTGTTACCATCTCCACAGAGTTTTCAGATTTCAGTTTTCTTTCTCTTTACAGTCCCTTTCCATTCCTTAGGGGATAACAAATCAAAAAGCTTGTCATATCAAAGACAGACATCAAATCAAATCAACTATCAATACATTGACAGTCAATGAGGCAACGCTTCTAGGAGTTTGGACTTTTGGTTACAATAAATGCCATCTTTGTATTCTGGTTCACGGCTGCTTTATGAAGCAGTGTTATCTGCAGTTATCAAATGTTGTGATCACCATGGCAACTCCCCACTCACTTTTTCTACTATTTTGCTTGTCAATCTGTTAGAGGTACAGAGTCTTAAGGCACAATCCTGCAAAAGGCTGAGCAATTCTGACATCCCTGCACTCAGAAAGAGAATGTTCTCAGCACCTCAACAGAGCAGCTCAGCCCCTTACACTGGAAGTCATCCTGCACTACTCTGTATTCAGAGTCTGTTTCAAGTTCAGTCAGGGTGAGATACAAGTAGTCATTTATACACACAAGTAACTTTGTTATCTACGTTAACAGCAGCCCCAGATGCCCCAATCAGCATGGTACGAAACATCACTTGGAGATGGTAATTTATTAACTTAATGTATTTTTAAAAACAAGGTTTCTAGATTCTTTTGCATGTCTGTCATTTGTTAATGCAGCTTGATGGATGTCATCCTTCCTTCTGCCCATCACTCTGACATGGGAAGAGCAGCAAAGAACGTGGAGGAGTATTTTGCTCTGATTGCATACTACTTTCTCATTTGTAGCAATTCACAGTCAGAGCACTCTAATCCTGGATTGCATTGTCACAATTTATCTTCTCTGATTTCCTACTTGTGATAGGAAAAGGGAAAAAGGAAGAACATAATGAATGAAATGACAAGAAATGAAGCCCTTGGTCCAAATCTGTTCAGTTCAACTATCACTTTTTGTGGGAGGTAAACTTCACAGAAAGATGCCCTGCACACCAAATCTATGCCAAGCCTCCTCCAGCATCTGTCTACAGGGCAATCAGATGTGCACACAGCCTCGTGCAACCTGTTGATGCACCACTAACAGTGGTAACACACGCTTTAGTGCAGGTTCTGCAAGCTGACCTGAAAAATCCTAGGACCACATGTGATATTCATGAGCAGTCAACAGCGGAACTTATACCTATGCATGCAGGCATCTGCACACCTTTGGATCGGGTGTTACCTGAGTGGTTATTCTTGCTTCTACACTTCCATGTTGTATCACTAAGGAGCAGAAACTTCTACATGGCAGATTTGACTACCCAACACATTAGGATAGGACCTTTATTATGTAAACATAAATGAAAATGCAACTCAACTTGTATGTAATTATGTTCTCATTTGTTTCACACAATGGTGATGCTGAACTCTCTTCTAGCTTATGGATGTTTCTAAAACCAACAGGAGCATCAGGGACTGTAGTGATAGAACAAGGGGTAATGGGTTTAAACTAAACCCATAAAAGGGGAAGTTCAGGATAGATACAACAAAGAAGTTCTTTACTGTGAGGGTGGTGAAGCACTGAAAAAGGTTACCCAAAGAAGTGGTAAATGCTCCATCCCTAGCAGCGCTCAAGACCAGGTTGGACAAAGCCTTGGGTGACACCAAGCTGTGTGGTTGGGTGGATACGCTGGAGGGAAGGAATGCCATCCAGAGGGACCTTGACACGCTTGTG
>JBCJKH010018300.1:22531-55527 GCA_039877255.1 Loriculus beryllinus | reverse complement strand
ATTCTACTGTCTTGCCTTGCGGTTTAGCAAACAAAGTAGTTCTGGATTTTGGGGCAGCACTTGATCTGTATGCATCCCTCTCATACAGCTAAGGAGGCAGTGCAAGAATGCACATATCTAAGGCAATAATGCTGCTTACTAATTTTCCCTAGATAAAACAGATCAAAATCAAATCCCCAAGCAGAGGGTTCAAGGAGAACAGTGGAAATCAAATTCTGATCTTCAGATGCGGCTTTCCTGTCCCTACATTTTAAAGACAATGCATATAAAGTTGACAAAACCTTTAAGGAAAGTTGCTGGGCAATAGCTGACAGCATGGACACACATCAATGGCAAGGTGCAGTGGTGTACTGCAACCAGAGGACAGAGACAAAAACCAGAACATGATGAAATGACTAAATGATGCTCACCAAACGGATACTAATTTTCAACATACTATGCTCAGAGAACTTTGTAGTGCAGGACACCTCCAAATTATGCATGAAAACTTTATTCAGCTTGCTGTGTATTGCTTGGCACCATTGTAGCTTAATATTCCAAATGACCAAAGACTGCATGGCTACGATGCAAGCAACCAGATTAGAGCAGAAATAGTATTTTACGCAAATATGTTTAATCTGAAGCAATACGAACAAGAAGAAAAACAACTGTGATTCAATTAGTATTTTGATGACCTGGGCAATTAGGTTTATAGGAGAAAGAGATTTAATTCCTATCTACACATGCATTGTCATGCTTTATCTAATGAATTGAAAGATAATAGTTAACTGACTTCATGAAAATCTTTAGGGTTAGATCATGACCTTTATTCCTGACTCGACAAAAGAAAAACAAACCCACAAATATCCAAGTCCAAACCCATCCATAGGAAATGCTCCTGACTCTATGTTAGAAAGCAAGATAGGGAATAGCAGTCAGAAGCAATGGGCTGCATTTTGCCAGTCCCTGTTTATATTCATGGAGGTTTGCAAGCCTGTGACAACCATGGTTAGTATCTATCTTGCAGTTTATGCTCATAGCACCCAACCAGCAAGAACCCGGATTTTTTCACGTGGTGCCAAAATGTCTGTCAAGGATCCTGATTCATTTATTTTCCCTTCTTTGCTTTGACTGGAAATCTATTTTAAGAAATTCCTTCTTCAGCATTTCCTCTGTGCTTTCCATGAAATTAGCTGCTTTCCATTAATCAAAATACAATCACAGAACCACAGTGGTAGAATAGCAATGCTGGGAAGGATGTTGATTCCATTCTCCTGCTCCACCTGTGATCAATGTGTCATTATCTGCAAGACATTTATCTGTTATGCTTCAGAACATCTTCAAAGACAAAGTGTCTACATCCTCTTAAAAATCTCTTTCCCAATGCTTAACTATTGCTGTCATTACAAAGGCTAAAATGAATCTTCTCTGCTGTGATGTAAACAAATTGCTCCTTGTTGTCTCCACAATGGACAGAGAACAATTCCTCCGCTTTGCAGTTAATTTGATGTATTTGAAAACAGGATTTGTGGGTTGCTTTGTTTTGCTGCTTTGAGGTTTTTCTGTTGTTTTGTTTGTTTTCTCCCTGCAGCAGAGGTGCTTTTCTCCTTCAGTCTTCCTTCACACAGTATATATTCTGCAACTGTGATGATATCTGTTACTTTTTTCTGGGTACTTTCTATCTGATTCATACTATTCTAAAAGCCTGGGTCTCAAATCTGGACAATGTATTCCAGCCAAGGTCTTACCGGCGCTGACTGAAGCCGAAGGATTACTCATAGTTACACGTGCCAGAGCAACATTTGCCTTTTCTGCAGCAGAATGATATTATTGACTCATGCTCTGTTTGTAATCCATTGTAATCCCCTCCATTTTTCTCTGAATTTATTATTATCAATTGTTTTCCATCCTGTTTTGCGCAGATGATTATTCTTACTTAAGAAATTTGCATCCGCCCACACTGAACTTTATCCTTTGTATTCAGACCATATCTTGAACTTCTTGAAGTGACTGTGAATTTTACTGCTGTGCTACATTTAATCAGTCTACTAAGTTCAACATCTACAATTTAATGAAATGGTGAATACTACTGTGCTCAAAATAGATCCAGAAGAACCTATGCAATTTATCCTACCAGCCTGACATAGAACCATTGACAGCTACTACCAGGATGCAGCTTACCAACTGATCTTGTATCTGCTGCATAATTATTTCTTTTAGACAATATTTCTTTAACTTGCTTATAAGAGTAATGTAAGCCAATGTCAAAAGCCTTATTAAAGTCAAGATACATGATACTGCAAGCTTATCCCTGAGTCTCAAACCCTGTAAATGCCACAGAAGAAAATTAGTTTAGTTTGACATCCATACCAGGTTTATTCATCCCTCTGTCTTCTCAATGCTAACAAATATTTGCTTTAGTACTTTATTCAAGCACTATTTTCTTTCCTTTTTGTTCAGGGTTTCAAGTTCAACGCATGGGATACCATTTCCTGTTTTCTTCCTTTCTCTAACTTGAGAAATATGGATGCTGCTTGTCCTGTCCAGTCTTCTATAATTCCATTAACTAAGATAACTTTTAATATCTTTACAATTCTTTCAGCCAATTCATGTAAATCTTAAGCAATTCCAGTTGATTTCCAAGCATCTAATTTACTCAAGCCTGTTCTTTCCCTAATTTAGAATCTTACACTTCAGCTGGAGATATTAACTATGATAGCTACGCGGTCACAGCTGACCTTTTAAGTGAAAGTCAAAGCAAAGGCAGGTAACAATGTTCTGGCCTCCTCAGCAATTCCATTTCTGTAAGTGTCTCTCTCCACCAAGCAGTAAGCCATCATTTTTCTGGAATCTTCTCTTCCTTTTAATACACTTTTAAAGAACTGTTATTCTTAAATCCGTGGCCAAACATCTCATTTTATGCTTGGCTTTCTGAGTTTAGGTCTAGCATGTGCGCTCACTGAGGAGTTCAACCTAGTTGTACTTTATGTAACTTCTTGCCACTACAATCATGAAGAGCCTTGTCACTAACCTAGTTCTTGCCTTCTGGATAATTTGTGTTTGTGCCTTCTATATTGAGGAAATGCCAATTATCTTGGTTCTTCTTCCTCTCATTTCTGTCTTACCTGATTTTGAATTAACTTGTCTTTATTTTGATGTTATTCTCCTCCTCAAAATTCTGCCATTTACCTTTTCATGGCCATTGTCACTCTGCCTTCTACTTTTAATTCTCCACAAGAGTTCTTGTTTTACCTTTAGAATCAAATGACAGTCTGTAATCACCTATTAACTCACAAGCATATAAACATTTAAATATCGTACAGATCACTTTCTGAGTGGCTAGTGATTTAAAACTCTGACATGCATTATAAATCTACTGCTACACAATCCAGTAGTTAAGTCAAACAATATTTCAAAGTTAGAGACTTAGTCCCAATTGGTTTGACCTTGTTAAACCAGAGCACAAACCAAAGCACTAGTTTGAATAAGACCCTGGCTGCTCTCTTGCAACAAATAGGAGAGAAGCTTTTCAGGCATGGAGTGTTATTTTCCCCAAAAAACCTTCTTTTTAAAGGTATAGGTAGGTTTCCAAAAATAGCTCCTATATACAAAGCAAAAGGAAGGAGGCCCCTGCTCACTATGTGATGTCAATAAGAGCAGGGTAAGGCCCCGTGGTATTGCCAGAAATGTATTTACTTCAATGGGAGCCAGATGAGCATTGAAAAGCATGGATTTCCCTTTGAAAATCATGTCTGCTTCAGAACCAATAAAATTAGAGATATTAAAGCAAAGCCAGCATCGTTATTGACAAAACTAACAAGTGCTCCCCAAGTGCTAATAAAATTCCAGACATGCAACCTATCGATCACTGCCTCAGTTCAAAGCACATCTGCCATACACAATCACAGACAAGACCCCCATCTCTGTCACTTCTGGTGCCGTATTTAATGACAAAATTGGCTGCTTACAAGCTTATAAGGAATTTAATATTGTGCCTCTAGCATACAGAGAACCACGTGCATCTTCTTGGAGGATATAAGCAGCCATATGTGCTTGAAATGCATTGATGGAAGACAGTGTATTTCACGTGCTGCATCTCAGCAAGTGTTTTCTGTTGATTCAGTTAGGATGCTTTTAAATTGTACTGATTTACTGAAGATTTACAAACATAATTCATGTGCAGTTGTCCTCAGAATAAGCCTCTAAAACTAATTCAACCACAGTCAAAAAATAAATTGCAAAATAAGTTACTCAACTGAAATCTGCCATCTGAGGCACTGTAATAGAAAACATTTATTATATAACTAACATGTATTTGTGGCTAGAGATGTGTACGGTACTAAACAACTCTTGGAAATGAATTTATTCAGGCTTTTCTGAAAGAACATCTTAACTGGGCTAACAGAAAATTACATGTTCAAAAGTAATGGCAGGTTCTATGATTTTCATCCTACATCACAGGCTTCCCATTATCATCCTTTTTGTTTCAGAAGGCTTATGAATTTCAGGCAAACTTTACTCTGCACAGCTGCAGGAGGCCTAGATTTGCCTGTTAGATATTGGAAAGATATAGGTGCAATTCAGTGCAGAAAGAGAGAAAGCATGAATACTAATACATCCATCTGTAGATACAAAGCTTCAAATTTGACAAATCCACTTCCATAGGGCTGCTGGACTGTGAAAGTCGAGGATATGCTATGCTGGAGGCCACAATGCACTCAAAAGCAGTGTTTCCTCTTCAAAAGTGAGGGTATTTTGCCCGTTCAGACTTTCATTAGTGCTCAAGGGGAATTCTTTGAAATGATAGAGAGTTCGTGTCTGCAATTAATAATGATAGCTGAGGCTACAGCAGCATGTCTGACGCTGAAGTCAGTCATTGGTAGGTTCAATTCAGGCAGATGAAGGTTTCCACAGAGTACAGTGGAAGAACAATTTGGGAATATTTTTATTGCCTGCCCAGGGCAGACAATGAAAACCCTGAGCAGTAATATCCCTGTCCAGGTTTCCTACTTACTGGGGAAGAGGGCTGGGAGTAAAGACAGTGAAAATAAAGACAAAGGCTGGAAAACAAGGAGGAAAGTTCAGACTATTTCTACAGTCTTCTTGTTAATAATAATGGCAGCTCAATGCTCTAAACATTGTTTGATTTGGAGCTTATGTACCTGCAATACAAGTGTGTCCCATTAACGTCCACAGCTCCTTTGTTCTAGGCAACGGTGCTTTACAAAAAGCCATAGGGCAAGCACATTGGACACCACCCCAGACTGCTTCCAGCAGCTTTAAACCTAACAACATGTACTCTTACTTGTGCACCTTATCAGGAAAAGTAATACCATCTCTTTGTCCATAGAATAACTTAGCACAGCTATTGAGAGGTTGCTTTTAGTAGGAATTTCCAATAGCTTAGACACATTTTTTTAGTTAACAGTTTTCACTTATAATAATACATAGTCTGAGCGAGCCAATTTTCTGGCAAGTCTGAAAAGGTGCAAAATCTCAGACACATTTCATTACCATACCAAAATCTTTTACTTGAGAATGTTATGCTCAACTTTTTTCCTGATCCCCTCTTTTCCTTTCTCCCATGCAGATGGAGAAGACTCGGAAAGTATGTCAAGTTCGCTGGCAAGCTCCTTAAGAACTCTCAAATGACCTTGTCAGAAGAAAAATAAATCCTAACCCTTTGATTCATATTTTAAATTCCTGACTAACCTGCCCCTTCCACTCTGCTGCTTTGTGGCTTCTGCAGCTCTGACAGAATTGAGTTCAGTATTAATGACTAGCAATCATTTTCAGGCTATACGCTCTCCTGCCTTCTGCAGACCAAATGCCTCGTTAGCTTAGCTCTGCGGGTGAGATGCTCACCTTTGTATTGGTTTCTCCTGGGTTCAAGAGGAATAAAAAGCTGGGCTTGTAGCTAGGCTAAAAATAAACTCCCATCACTCAAATGCCCTCCAAGACGCAGCCGAATCATTCAAGTCGACTTCCCTCGAAAAGGCACGTTCTTTAAAGGTACCTCGTGTGACTCTAGGGGTGGTTTCACTGCAAGTCATGTGCCAGTCAGCTTGATTATGCTGCTGTTGTTTTACAGTGCATGATTAAATAATTAAATCTGCTGAATAAAGCTAGCTTTATGCTAGAAAAGAATATAGAGTTGGTTGGACCCAGCAGACTCTTCTATAGAAGATGCAAATAAAGTACAAGCTTAAGGCAGAACTCGGCTGATTTTGAAAACATTTGAGTACTGCTGGGTTTTAAATCTGTTAAACATACTGAATCCTCCAGCTTCTTTTGGGAGAACACTTCTGGCAGGTAGCAGCTACCCTCAGCTACTTCTAAACCTGCCCTCCCCAGCTCCTTTATTGAGATTCTACAGTCTGGCTCCCCCTTAAAATGACTTCACAATTAGAATATTCAAACATGATTTTCGATTTAGAATTGAGAATTAGATTTTAAGCTTTAAGAACTTGTAAATCTGTGTCTCAAAAGTGGATGTTCACACAAGTTAGCCTTGGCTTAATGATGCTAGACTCCAATTTAGCCAGACAACACAGGGAGAGAGGCAGCTGTCTGCTTTCATTCACCCACTGGAGAAGCTTTTTCTCTTCAATCTTTGTAGGAAGAACCTTGGTGTTGTGAGGTTAAAATTTGCCTTTGGGATATCTCTCAGAATAACAACTGCGTGGTGAGAACACAGAGCTCCTGTACATCTCAGGAACAAATCAGGGTTCCTTACTGCAGGATCTGCGCAGGCTGTCTGGATACAAAAACCCAAAAGAACACAAAATAAAAGCATTTCTATCTCCAAAATCATGTAAGAGTACAGGGGGCATTTAAACACCACAAAGCCAAAATGAACAACATGGAAAAAAAGGTCAGGGCAGAAAGAATGGAGAACGAAAGACTAAAGACATTAAATTTTCCTGCAGCTAGCACTGCATAAAAGATCTAGGACACACTCTTCTCACAGTTCATTTTTTCCCTGCATGGAAAATGCCAGAAATTAAATGTGTGGTGGAAAACACCTGGAAAAGATAAAATATTCCTTCTTTCCTTCATCTCAGCACTTCCTATTTAAATAGTTCTCTCTCTATATACACACATCTATATAGCACATACACATTCACACATGTACATATATCTATATGTACATATAAACTAAGAATATATATAAAGAAGGACCTATTGGCCAAATACAACCCATTTGTAAAATTTAAATGAGGCAAAAGCAGTGGACAGCTCTCTGTGCAAGGCCAAGTATCACACCCAGACTGCATCGCCCAGTCTGCATTCTGCTTTCTTACAACAGACTATCCACAGTCTTGGAGAAATTTTCCACCAAAAGAGAAATGATCCTTTATTTTGTAAAGAGACAGGAACCTTTAACAGATGTACAACTGCTTGTATCACTTCAAGGTATCCACGTGTGATTTCAGAATCTCTAAAGCGATTGGTTTTGCCCAGAGTCAGACGTCTCAGGAACACAATGAACAAGACACTTTTAAAGCAGCTCTAAAGCTTTTGGCAACATTTTTTGTTCTTGCCAGGATTTACCTTTTCGTTTTTCCTCTTGGGAAGACAGAAGGGTCACAAGGCCTCTGAAAATTGTAGGAGCACAAGTTCTGTTTGAAGTCAATAGAATTTGTAATCCTAGATCCCCCAAATGCCTTTGAAAATCCCTGTTGATATATGCCTTGGCAAAAAAAACATCTTTCCCTTTCCTTTAACACCGAAGTTCCATTTCCATAAAGACAGAGAATCTACACTTTCACCTCTAACATATATAAGCCTCCAGTGATATTCCTGTGAGCTACCTACACACAATAAAAAGAACCTGTTTGGCAAGGAAATACAGAAATTGATTCAGTAAAGTGAATTTTCTAAAGCACCTTCAGAGACTTCCAATGGGTATTTTCTTCCTAAACACTTCAGTAATTTTGAAGATTCAAATCTGTGATCAGGAAAGCTGCCTCCTTTTATGACTCCTCGTTGTAAAATAAATGACTGGCAGAGCTCAAATTGGAAGTGAATAAAGGAAGCATTGTGGTTTCATCTCCTCCACTGGTCTGTCATTTATCTAGTTACTCCTTAATTCATTTGTTCATGCCTTTCCTTCCCCTTAACTGATTGACTCTTTCTTCTCATTTGTGGTATGATTCATGAGTATAATTTCATAGAATTTGATTTCCAGATGCATAAAACCATTTTGATGTAACATGACTTGCCTTTTTTAGGCAATTAAAAATTAGCTCAGTAATAATATTATTAGCTCAATAATTTGCTTAAGCAATTTGCATACAGAAATGCCTTTTCTGAATGCAAAATTCCAACAATTCCATATCCAGAGAGCCACTTCACATTCTGAAGGGCAAAAGAAATCCCACACTCTACTTGAATGCCACTTGATTTTGAACACAGGATTCAACAGAAGGGAGGACTGTGCTATGGACCTACAATAACTGAAATTCATTTGTATTGTAGTTACCATGTAATGATCATTCTTTTCTGTATAACTTTCAGATAACATCTTTGAAAACCCTGACAAATTTCAGAGCAGATATAGATTGAAATTTATAGAATAACATTTTGAATAACATTCTGGGACACTGGTGTTCTGCAGTTTAAGAGGCATGGTGTTGAATAATGAACCAAAGCTAGCCAAAGGAATCCAGGATCCTAAAAATGCCTTAAGCACTGGAAAAAGTCCACCATCTACCTGTGATGTTGCAGCTCTAATATTCTCCACCTTATATGTGTTTTCGAGCAAGAGATGTATGAGCTTCACTGAACATTACAAACAGGAAAAATGAGCAACTGTCGAAAGCAAACAGAGAAGCTAACTGACCTGCACTTTTCCGTTGTGTGGTGTTATCCCCCACAAATCAAACAGCTGATAACTGCTTCCACCCAAGGAAAATATGTGCAAAATGTAATTTTTACTATTTGTTCTGAAAAAAAGTACATTCTAGAAAGCTTGAAGAAATAATGAAATATAAGACCCAAGCGGTGTCAGTGATAGATAAAACAAAGAACAAAGTTAAAGTACAATATTTGGATTTTAAGACAAAACTGTGGAATGCTATCAGCTTGCACTGCTTTTGTATGTGCCTTTCAGAGGATGGACTGCTGAGATCCTTTGCATACAGCATTTTTTACTGACAAAACATTAAGTATCAAATACAACCCACCACGCCTAGCAACATCAGTGTTTCCAGCAATATTCATCTATGGTATTAAGAACAAATGTCTCTCACCACCCCATCTGAAAAGCTTTTTGGAAGCTGTAAACACCAAGCAGAGAAAGGTTGATAAGTTGCTAACTGAGGTCTCTTAAGTTGTCAACTGACGTTCTTTCTTCTGGCATGGATGTTGTTTCCAGTGCTGTACTGGTCACAACAATCTGAATGTTTATGAGTATTTTCCTACCCTTTGGTGGCTGGCCTAGAAATTGTTGAATTACTGCCATAATATAACAATTCACCACAACGAAGTGCAAAATATCATTTGCAGGATCTATATCTGAATCAGCAGCATATACACAACACCCCTTCCTTTCAAAAACAGCCTTGAAATTCATGCATCACAACTGGCTTCAATGAATTAGTCCCTTGAATGTTAGGAAATGCATTAATTACATTTATGACATTCCTTTAGGAAAGTTTTGAACATGAAAGGAAATGTATGTGAAAATACTTGTTTTAAAGTGCATGTGAGACTGATATTCATGGTTACAGAAAACTTTTCTAAGCATATATATTATCACTGAACATAAACTGGAAGGGATGGGGATTAAAAAACGTGGCTGAAAAATAAGAGAGATGAGTCACACCCTTACACATAAATCACCTTGAGCTGTGACTAAATTGGGAAGGAGACGTAAGCACAAATATAGCTCTTCACTAATGCACAGGACAGATGAAGGAATACATAATTTACACGGGGAATGAATAAATTACATGGGGACATAACAAAATAGCAGAAGAGAACCATAAAATATGTACCTTGATCGAAAGGCTTGTTTGGATTCCAGTTTCTGAAATAATCATCCTAAATGGAGAGAAAAGAAAAGGAAACTCAGGAAAAATATCTTTTTTTTTTTTTTTCAATACTATATTAAATAATTAAAGTACAAATGAATCAACTCATAGTTTAATTCTTACATATTTAACCCAAGTCAAAAGGTTGTGTCCTAAAAAGTAGTAAAAACAGGTTAGAAATTGAAAAATAAAAAAATGCCTTGGATTCAGCACCATGAATTTTTCCTCTGAATTGTTTTTCAAACTGTGCCTGTTATTATACATTCTCTTCTATTATTTCATATCAATCTACAACCTGCCATACCAAAGATAAGAATAACATAGATAACATCAGATAACATAGCATAATCTATACCATCTCGGTGTGGCAAACGGTCAAAGTAAATCCAAAAATACTTCCACTCATTTGGACACGTGTAAATGACACCATTGTGAATGTACACAGCAATAATGTCATAACCATTATAAAGTACAGTAACATCCAGGAGCGCTTGCAGTGAGCACTTCTGTCACTGTTCCCACTATTAAGTTTTTAAAAGCTTCTTATATCTGTTGTAAAGATATTATTCTGCTGTGAGTCTCATGGTTCTGTTTTACATGAGACTGGTTGGATTTGAAAATGGAGCAGGTAGGAACTGTCAGAGTGCCCGAGTAAAAGACTGTGTTGCCAACAAGTCTCTCTATAAAAAGAATGGAAAAGCTTTCCTGTGTGTTGGATCAACTGGTATTCTTTGTACTTAGCAAATATTTACCTGAAGGCAAAGTTCCCCCCACTTTGTGTGACACCAACCCTAGTCTGAGGAACATGAATTTAAGCCCAAGTGTTATATTTAGTTTCATCATATTCTGTGTCTCTGTCACTTGTGTCCTCTTTGAAAGAAAGCGACACAGAGCAATGTACTTGAAGTGAGGAAGCATGGAAGATTGATACGACTCTGATATTTTTCTTCATATTAATATTAATTTTTTTTTTAATATATCCAGTATTCTATATTCATTTTTTGAGGGCTGCCACTGAAGAGATGTCTTTATCAAGCTGTCCCTATATTTCTTTTTCCTGCCAGGACAGTAACTGAAAACCCAGCAGTGTAAGAGGCCAAAATTATCTCTTCTACAGGGCTTTCTTTACTATTTATCTCCAGTACACTGAATTTCACATGCTTTCATGCTATCCAGCCACCCTAACCTGGACATGGAACTGTTGAAACAAGTCCAGAGGAGACCACGAGGATGATCAGGGGACTGGAGCATCTCCCATATGAAGACAGACTGAGAAAGTTGGGACTGTTCAGCCTGGAGAAGAGAAGGCTGCGTGGAGACCTCATAGCAGCCTCCCAGTATCTGAAGGGGGAGTATAAGGATGCCAGAGAGGGGCTCTTTATCAGGGACTGTAGTGATAGAACAAGGTATAATGGGTTAAAACTTAAACAGGGGAAGTTTAGATTGGATATAAAGAAGAAGTTCTTCACTGTGAGGTGGTGAGGGAATGGGTTGCCCAAGGAAGGTGTGAATGCGCCATCCCTGGCGGTGATCAAGGCCAGGTTGGACGAAGCCTTGGGAGGCATGGTTTAGTGTGAGGTGTCCCTGCCCACGGCAGGGAGGCTGGAACTAGATGATCTTAAGATGCCTTCCAAGCCCAACTATTCTATGATTCTATGATTCACCATTGCCCCAGAAACACTAGAAAGCAATGTAGATGTTACACAGTAAGGGAAAGGAACACAAACAAGCAATGCCAAAACCAATATTGTTTCAGTCACATTCAGTATTTTACATGCTTGTTTTGTTCAGTTTTGTATAATACCGTTTTTGTCCTGAAGACTATCCTGTGAAACATAATGTACATTTTGAAGAATACACACTGCTGCTACAGCCTCAGCCACTCAGTTTCCAGTAGCTAAGGACTATATATCCATCACCTGCATGATGTACTAGTGCTAGGTTTGCATTAAGAAACAACTGGTTTTATTTAGCTTCTCCTGAAAATGACCTTTGGTCCACTTTTTAAACTGACAGGCTTCATTCTGCAACCACCAGAGTGGAAGAATAAATACTGTTATGCTCTTCTATTTTTTCATAATGTCAGAACTCACACCGTATCAGCATTATCTGCATCTGCAAGAATGACAAAAGGAGGTAAATGGAAACTGCAGACTGACGCTCCGACCAGACAGATTTTTGTGCTTGGCTTGAACCCACTGATTTCAAAATGAGGCTTCATGCACCTGCTTGCCTGGAGCAGCTTATAGGATTGGGGTCAGAACTGCAGCTACCGGGGAAGCCTCTCCCTCAACTCTGCCTGTAGTTTTTTCTTGTTATCATCATGCTTTAGGAGCACTAATGCAGCCTGATCTCTCTAAACTATGTCAGACTAGTAGAAGAGAGAAAAAAGCCCACCTGTCTACTCTCTCCTTCTTTGTACTCTCTTTATTTTTAAATTTGTTAGGTATAATGACCTCTGTGAGAGTGCCAGATTCATTCTGACAGACATGGCTGCTAATTCCTATCTACTAGGACTGAAGGACATGATTTGAATTTGGGATGTCTATTAATAATCTGTTTCTTAATAAATACTTGTGATTTGTTTATCTGACACTGATGACATGTTTATTGTAACAAATATGCTTATTGGTCATGATTCACATTGGTCTCTATTATTTTGGACTGTTTTCATTTTTCTGTAGGCAGCTCATGCTGTTTTATAGATTCTGTCACAGTTGGTTGTGTTTTGCCTTTTTGTGCTGATCTCTGTAAAAAACACAACACAGAAGAAATTAAAACCCACTATTTCCAAAATCATCACTCTACCATGTATATTCAGCAGTAATTTAAATGTGTATGAAACCGAGCACCAACCTGAACAGATGGGAGACTTTTAAACAAAACATAACTTAAGACAGCAGCAAATAGAGTCTTTTTTAGGATCCAGACCTGAAATGAACACAGAGTCAATGGAAAGACTGGCCTTGTCTTTTGACCATGTCCCAGGTACCTACGTGCTCCTGCACCATGACATCTTTGGAGAGAGGATTCTGTTTGCTCAAGTGGCCTTGACCCAGTACCTGATCACCTACGTGATGCTGTCCTTGTTCCTAGTAGTGCACAGGAAGAGCGTTAGGACAGCTGAAGCAAAGATCTGCTCCCTGCCACAGGATGATGCTAAAAATCCAGACAGGATCAAGGTGAGACCAGACAAACTGATAGAAGGGAAAACTACTGAGGGATTTTTTTTTAATGCAAGGGTATCACCTCTGGCTCAGGAAGCCTGGATGGAAGTGTATTTTGGAAAAGTATCACTCTGTACTGCTCCCACAGTAATTCTCTTTTCTAGGCATCTGCTTTTTGTTATTTATATGCTATTAAAGTCTTACACAGTAGATTTCAACCTGACTTTGAAGTTTTGAGTCTCCCTTTTGACCATATTCAATATGTCTTTGTAACAAATATCCAGCTACCAGTTTACTGAGAACCGCTTCAGATGCCTCCTTCCTCACACCTTTGTGCTTCAGATGCCTCCTTCTGCACATTTACTTCTCTTCCACAACTTCCACATCATTCTTGCCTGCAGACCAAACATCAATCTTCCCCCTGCCTCAGCTCTGCCCACCCCAGTGACTAAGAACCCATGTATGCATCTTCAGTTCCTTGCCCCGTTAGTTCTCACCCATCTCTCTGTGTCATGCTTTCAAATCTACCTTGGTTCTTTGCCATGTCTCTCTCCCCCCTTCCAAGGTGAGTGCTGCAGAGAGTGCTGCAGAGGGAAGGAGCAACTGAACTGTCATCTCTGCATGGGATGGAAAGAAAGTGAGTGCTGCTGTGAGTTTTGGGGATTATTTTTTATTTTCATTTTTTCTATCTTTTAAAACCGAGTGTGGTACTTCTGCTCACTATGTGGAAAGGTCTCCTAGGAGGCTTTTACTTGGGCCAATGAAATAGCCAGAAAATCAGTCAAGAATTCCTCTCTGGCCAAGTTAAATATTGTAAAGTTTCAGTTGCTTGTCTTGTCACTAGATTGGCTTCAACTTTTGCCAAAATCCCAAAAGTTGTGAAGAAAGTGACATGACAGAATGGCTTGCACCCAGAGCTTAACCTTAAGTTAAGCTAATGCATGTGACACAAAAACTAGACCTGTGATCTGCCACCATTTGATCTATCTCCTGCTCTTTATATCTGGGCTTCCCAAAACAGTGATCTTTTCTGTCTTTTGCAAGAGGCTGAGCACACAGAGGCTCTGGCATATGCATCAAACTGCAGCGGTGTGGGTGGTGGTAGATGCCCAAAGCAATTCTGCCGTATCCCTCAAAGAAAAGTCTGGAGCAAGTTCTGTTGGTTTTGAGTCATAGGATCCTTCTGGTCTCTTTGTTTGTGCCTTGAAATTCTTTCAGACACCAAAATAGAACCTATCACAAGTCAGCATGTCTGAGCACAAGGGATCCTGTCTGTAAGCAGATTTGAAGGCAATGGTTAACCTGAGCAGAAGCCTGACACCCAAAATAATGAGCAACAAGAGACAGGAACACATCCAAGCAGCAGCCTCTTCATCAGATATGTGACCTACGTCTAGCTGGACCACAGTGTGTATCAGCAAGTTTTAAGGATTACCTCAAAAGCAAGAAAAAAAAAAAAAAAAGACTCAAGTTATAATAAAACTGCATAATTTAAAGGGTTCAGTCTGTTTAGCTTGCTAAAAATAATACCATCAGGTGAGCTGATCAGTCTTCTCCAAGGAGAGAAGGGCTTTAGGACTAAAGAGCTCTTTTACTTTAGTGGAGAACGGCATACTCACTTCTAGAAAGTAAAAAGGATAAATTCAAATCAGGAAAATATTCCAGCTTGTCCACAATGTCAGATCAACTACAGTGACACAATATCAAGAAACAAGACAAGTACTCTACCTTTTACTGTCTTCACAGTAGTACCAGAGGCATTTCCAGAGATAGGTTTTTATTAAACTCATGTTCCAAGCTGCATGAGATTATAGGGTATGTAGCACATCAGGCCAGATGCTTTATTGATTTGTCCTGGCCTTAATTTCCCTGAGAAGTCAGCATCTGCTTACCCCTTTTGCGTAACAGGAGCACAGACTAGACAAGCCATACTTTCAAGGTGAAACAGGACACCACTGAGGGCCTGTAATCAGAAAGTGCTCGCTCTGTTTCAAGAGGAGTCCTCTGGTATCTTCATCCTTAGTCCTGCTCCTCAGGCTTAGTCCTGCTCTACAGCCATACCATTTTTAAACAGAAATCTACAACAAGGTGAACACTCTCTCATACTGGGGCAGGTGAACTGTTAGTTCGTACTAATATCACAAAATCAGAAGCAAAGGAAAAGTATCTCATCTGATAAATCAAAGAAAGAGCTGAGATGTGACAAATACATCAGTTTCTTTCAATTTTTATTATTTTTCCCCTGGAATGCAGCTGACAAATATTTTAAACAGCTGCCCATCAGAAAATGGTATATTGTAGCCTTAGTGGAAATGTATATTGTTCATGCATGCTTTGTGCTTTCTTGACACCATTTCATCTCTGCCATTGCAGGAAAACCTTCTAGTTGGAGTTTAGACTTAACATTATCCCAGTTCTTCTTTTTTTTTTTTCTGTGCATCTTATGCAAGGTCAGATCACACAAACTTGTCCCATCTGAACAGCTCAATGTAATTCAGTGGGACTAGTCAGGTAACCTTTGGAGAACTGAGCTCATATTCCCTTTTTTCATTTTACTGCAGTATTTACAAAAGACTGAACAACTGTCAGTTCAAACAAAAACCCATCTGACTCTGTAGAAAATGTCCCTGTATAGCATTTGTTCTCCAGAATTAATCAATTAAGTGGTCAAAGCTTATTTTCTTTCATGAAAAAGACAGGAGATAATATAACATTTAGCAACATTAAAAGGGAAAGTGCGTTCTAAAGAGCACCTTGATTCCCTTTAATTTGCAGTAAATAATGCAAGGCTGCAATAGCACAGTTCAGACATAGTCAAGATTTGAAAATGTGTCAAAACCACACATCAGCTAAGGCTACAATACCAACCTGGTTCCTTATTTTCTGATGAGCAGTTGATTTAAAACAGTTATATATGATCTTAGCTGTACTCAGCTAAGACAGGAAAAAACTCCAACCAAACACTGAAACTGCATCTCAGCTCTTTATGTTTGATTTATAGAACAAGGTATTTTCTTTTTGCTTTTGATTTTGTGATATCAGTATGAATTAACAATTCAACAGCCTCAGTATGAGAGAAAGCATTCACTTTAGTTTAGACCATACCACCTTGCTTTTAAATGCTGGACAGATGAAAAGATGCCAGAGGACTCCTCTTGCCTTTACTCAATGCTCATCTGAAGCACCAGAAGCATTGCTATTGACTCCAATGCTTTCTGATTACAGGCCCTCAGTGGCACACTGTGAGACTGTGGGCAACAAATTTTGATTGGTCTTAGCCTCATTTTATTCATCTGTTTTACAGGTGTAAGCAGACAGTGACATGGATTATACTCAAGATGGTGAAACATCTCTCATTGGTCTGAATAGTTTTGGATGAGGCCTTAAGTGAAAGAAGCCCAAGTGAAAGAAGTATTCAGGAGATGCAGATTCCCCCCCATCCATGAATTATGCATGAGTACATTGTCATTGTCTTGATTCTATCCTCTGTTTTGAGATTATTCATCTAATTCCTGCAGATTTTTTTTTTCTGTAGGCTGTTTGCAAGCAGTTCTAAGAGTCTCTACTCAAGCAGCTGCTAACCTCTAGGTGCGTCTGAAAATGCTCTGGCTTCCCCCTGAAATCAGAATAGAAGGTGGCAACACAAGACCATGATACTTGTATCTCTTCCCTCCCATCTTTAATTCTGTCTTCTTTACATGATTCATGTTAGCTTCCTTGTATGTACTTCTTGAACTGAATGAGAATTGATCTAGTTAGAAACAAAAACTGGCTGTGGAGATTTCACTCAAGATTCTGCCATAGTTTTGAGAGAGCCAGGAAAAAGGGGAAAAAACATTAGGTTAATTAAGGTGGGTTGGCCAACATTAAATCTGCTTTTCCTTGAGTGCTAAGGACCTGACCTTGAACAGATAATTTTTGTTGTATTCAGGTGTGCTTATAGACAATTTCCTCCTCCTAAAAGAAACAGAAATACATATCTTACAGAAGTATCAAATACCTTACTGTAAATTCATAAGCTTATGATAAAAAGCCCATAAAGCCATAGCTGGGAGCCTAAGCTACATGACCTGCATCTGGAAATGGTAGCACTTTGGATACTGTATTACAAGGGGAAAGTTGTTACCTTGCAAGGCCTGGGTGTGGAAGATGAAGGAAAACAGAACGAAATGCAAGAAATGGGGAGAAGACTGCCAGGGTTTGCTGTGAGTTTGCTTACTCCCACCCAGAAGGACATAAGAGTGTGACTGAGAGGAGGGAAATGCCTTGAACAGAATTTCAAATGGAAAAGCACAGGAAAGACTCTACCTGTCAAAAGGCTGGAGTGATTTGTTTGCATCAAGTTTCAGTGAGCTGTTGCAAATTAAAGTGGGATTAGAACCTCTCAGATGTTGCAAGAACATGCTGCAGTGAAAATTTGTCTTCAGATGAAACAACTGAAGATGTTACTACCTTCTCTTTCATGTATGCTTTTTGGTATACCCTTATTTATGGATTCACTCTACTCTGACTGAATTAAATAGCTAAATAAATATAAAATCAGATCATGTAGTATTAGACCTTTCCATTAAATCCTGGGGCTTGATTCATTTGCATTTTATTTTGTGTTTATAATGCATGCTTATTTTAATTACTACTGCTGCACTTTATTTGTAATTGTCTGTACAATGCCCAAGCACCTTGCTAAGTGGATAAGGGAAGCACTTTATTCCATAACAACATAATTAATCCATTATTATTCATTATTACTTTTTTTTCCAGAATGGACCGAAAAGAATCAGGACTTTGAAAAATACAATACCAACAAATTATCTGTGGCAAAAATAACCTTCACCATTGCTTCCCTCTAGATATCATCTCTCCTGAAGAGAGAAGCACCAGCATTTAGTGACCTGAAGATCAGGTTAAATGCTAAAGTTGTTCACAATCAGGGATCTGTCCCCTGTCCAGGCCTCCTGTATGGCCTTGGACAAGTCATTCAACCACTCCATGTCCTTATTTCCCTTTCCAACAGCTACAATCCTACCATTCACTTTCTATGGAACAGTAACGCCTACTACACTAATGTGCAGAGCTTTGCAAGTGATGTATGTTAGGGATTGTGCCGGCATGATCAAAGGCACACAGTGATGGCTGGGTAAAAGAGGAGGCATTTCATAGCTATGCAGGATTCTTGCTTACCAAGCAAAAGAACACATCCAGTTTCTTCTGATAACCTTGCAATTCCTCCTGAATGAATACCCCATCTTCATTGAATTTTCTTATTATAGAGGATTATGCAACTCTTATCTCTTGAAGTTTTGTAAGAATATCCGTGCACAGTCTTTCATGTCTGGCACAAAAAGCATTCTGCTGCATCTTTCTTTGGCACATGCCCTCTGTAGAAACCTGAAAGGTTAGGTATGGTCCTACCATTTTCAACCATCAGTCACCACACCCACAGAGAAAACAGGTTTCTTTCTGATTCTCCTAACATGCTTGTTTTTAGCTTACCAATCCATGCTTGTAGGTGTCTGTGTAATTTATGAGAAAGATTTATTAGTAGAAACTAGGCTAATGAGGCTGGACAAGCAAATTAAAGGTGCAGAAACAGTGAGCAAATACATCGAGACCACTTCGCACAGTAAAAGTCACATCTTCCAACAGGTATTCAAGCACCATGACAGGAGACTTTCAAGCTGTTTTGCCCCATCCCCTTATATCCAAACCAGGATGATTTCTCTTTTTAGTTATTAACAACCTGGCTGTATACCTGGATAAGCCAGTATGATGGCTATGACACTTATTTATTCACTGCTTTTATCAAGCTGAGCTGCAAAGGGACATGATGTCCAGTGCAAAGACAGAACTCTGCACAGAGCTTGCCTTAAGAGTTACAACAGCCCTTTCTGTTCTGCAAGATAAACAGTCTTTGCCTGAAGTCTCTCCTAACAAGGACAAGGTAGCTCTGTGAGTGTGTGTGTACGTGCATATGTGAGCGTACCGACAGCCATCCCTGATTGTTTCCCATCATGTACTGATGCCAAAAGCACATTAGTTCCATTGGTGTCCCTGGACTCTGTTCCTACGAGGCAAGACTGAAGTGATGCTGTTCACTAGTGTCTCTGAAGGGAGACAGCACACCAGCACAATTTCCCAAACGATCACTTTCACACTTCCTCAAATATAGCTCAGGTGTTTTCACCTCCCATGTCTTTCTGTGCGTGCCTTTTTTTCGATTTCCCTTGCAATATAATACCAGTTCCTCCTCAGTCATTCCCCTGTAACGAAATGTTAATGACATACTAGGCAATGAGATGGAGGAAGGTCTCCACTGAAACTTTCCAATAAAATCAGAAGTGTGTGGGATATGAATGCTTTTAGGTGTTAAGAGTTCACTCCAGGGTCTTTACCCCCACCCCAGCACACAGGGGACATAAGGCAATGTTTCACAATCCTCCAAAACCATCTCTAAGAACTTGCGAGAGAACTGTGAATAGCAGTTCTTTTTTAGGAGGAGTCTGTGAAGAACTTCTAATCCTGGTGATCCTGTTTGCATCAGTTTACATTCCCAGGGCTATCTGTGAACAGAAGAGCCTGGAAATACACCTTTCAGCTCCTCTGAAATGGAGATTCTCCCTTACATTGCTGGGTTCCTCACTTTAGGAAATCCTTGCTACGGTGCACGTTCTGCTTATCTGAAAAGGCAAAACAAGAGTAGTTCTACACTCAAAATCACATACGTAAAACTTTTTTGTTCGCTTTTTGTTCTGTGACCTTGCACCTTTTGTACAGTCAAACCCACTGAAATACATGCCTAAAACCAGGTCTGCCTGCTTGTCACCTATCCTGGATCTTCAGCACCCACAGTGTTAGGAGAGGATACCTTTGTGGAAATCAGCAGAATTGTTTGTGGATCTACACAGGAGTTCCTGAAAGTAAGTTATTGCCTTTAGCCAGGTTACGTATTGATAAATGTAATAAGAAGCACACAGACAGTTTCTCAGACCCAAGGCTCTTAAGGCTATGGATGAAGAAGAGTAAGGGAAGATGTCAAGAGATGAAGCAAACCTGTAGAGTGTAACAGCAAAGGCCCTGCCTGTCGCTTGTCTGGTATTACATGCCCAGCTTCACAACCTCCAGCAATCCTCACACCAAATCCTAGTTTTCTTCCCAAGAGCCTAAAGGCCAACAGAGACTCAAAAGAACAACAGACTTCTAACATCCATTTTCCTTGGTAACTCCTCTTTCCCTTGGGTTCAGATTGGCCTTTTGCATGCTAACAAGGGAAATGATGAAAACAGGACGTTATCAACAGTGCAGTCAAACCCAGCCACAGTTATTCAAGTCACTTTCCGAAAAGAAAATAAAAAGTCACTAAGTCACCGTGGAAAAGCACCGCAAAACCCAGTTCAGGGAGGAGAGAAGAGAGGCAGCGAGGGGCCCGCAGAAGGGCACTACCGGCCCACTCCCTCCCGAGGGCTCCCCTCACACCGCGGAGCGCGGCGGTATCACCCGGACATGGCCGGAGCGGCGCCCGCCGGCTCGGGGTGAGACGGAACGGACGAGGCAGCGGAGCACCGCCACTCGAGTTTTACCTCAGAAACAAGGGCCCCAGAACCGCGATCGGGATCGGGACTGGGACCGGGACGGGGACCGCGACTGAAACCGGGACTGGAACGGAGACCCTGTCGCTCCTTACCCATGCGCCTCCCGCGCCTGCGCGGCCCGGCCGGGGAGCGGCGGAGCCTCTGCGGCGGGTCCCGCCCCTCTCCGCCTCCCACGGACTCGGCCGTGCGTGGCGCGCGGGGGCAGCCGAGCCGAGCCGAGCCGAGCCGAGCCGAGCCGAGCCGAACCGAACCGAACCGCCTCCTCCCCTCGGCTCCCCGCCCGCGAGAGCGCGCGCGCTCGTGACCATTGGTGGCGCGGCCGCGTGCGTGGGGCGGCTCGCCTGGTGTCGGCGCCTCCCCGCATCCCGCGCCGCTGTCGGCGGAGCCCGGCGGCCGGGCAGCGGGGCCCGGTCCCGGCAAGCCGGGGCATGGAGAGCCTGCTGGAAAACCCGGTGCGCGCCGTGCTCTACCTGAAGGAGCTCACCGCCATCGTGCAGAACCAGCAGAGCCTCATCCACACCCAGCGCCAGCGCATCGACGAGCTGGAGCGGCGGCTGGACGAGCTCAGCACCGAGAACCGCAACCTTCGCGGGCAGCAGCCGCACCACGCCGAGCCGCCGGCGGCCCCCGCCGAGCCGTCCCAGGGCTCTCCGGCAGAGCAGCCCCCGCCGCCGGGCCAGCCCGACTCGCTCCAGCACCACCAACAGCTCCCGGCGCAGCAGCCGCCGCCGGCGGGCAAGCAGGCACCTGCGGGCCCCGGCGGCAGTGGGAGGGCTGCCGGGCACCAGCACCCCGCTGCCCAGCCCCACCAGCACCCCGCGGAGAAGGACGGCAGGGAGAAGGGCTGCTGCGCCGCTCTGCTCCAGCACAAGCCCCCCCCGGCCATTGGCAAAGGCGTCCTGAGCCGGAGACCGGAGTAAGTGAGGAGAGGGAAGGGGGCGGGCAGGGGTGACGGCGGGGAGCAGCGGTGGAACCGGCCCCGGGTCCGAGAGGGGACCGGGCTGTACCCCCTGCAGCCTTGCGGAGCGAGAAGCGGTGTGTGGGTCGGTGGGGAATCCCGCCCTCCATCCCTCCTTCCATGCGTTCTCGGGGAGGGAGAGCAGGCAGAGTGCAAAGAGGAGCCAGGATGCTGCTTCCCAGAGGCGTTCGCCTCGCGGTTCACCCGTTTCATTTCTATGTACAAGTGGTTATGGTGCATTTCAACCCAGCCGTGATGCTCACAGGCAGCATCGTGCCCTTATTGTATGTCATAAATAAATAAGTCTTGGATCAAAGGCGACAGCAGCATTGTGACAGCTTCTGTTTGCCTTAACTCGCAGCTCTCTGTCAAAATACCCCATCCTCCCTGGAACAAGCTGGGGCTTTCCTGCCCTCACTGATGCGAGAGGTCTAGTGTATGCATTATATTGCACACAGTGTATATGTGTTCATAGAGATACAGATGCTGTACGTATGACATTTAGGATGCTTATCACACTTGTGCGTGGGTTGTCTGGGTTCTTTCTTTCTTCCTTTTATTTTCTTTGGTGAGTGGCATCTCACACTGATCCAGCTCTTCAAAAGGACAAAGTATGTTTTTCCTGGTCTCTCCTTTTCAGTGAAGAAAGCATGCCTACTAGTACTGAATGCTGATAATGGTCTGTGTGCATGCATGTATAGTAAACAACGATGAGCGTTCCAGCACTATAGGTAGTGGCTACTATCGAGGAGTAACATTTTCTGGGATCATGTACCCAGTATATGCCACCAGCTCACCAGCTGGTAATTACAACTGCAGTTAGCACTGTGATAATCCCCTTTGTTTAGGCACTTTGAAAGCAGGGGAATGTTTCCTATTTGAACACCAGACTTTGTGAAGTTAGGAGGAGAAGGGGCTTTGTTTCTGATGTGGCTTCTTTTATGCAAGAAAGAAGCTGATAAAAGTAGTAAAACTAGACCGGAATTCCTTTCCTGGAATGAACTCTGTTGTTTTGGTTATAGTAATGTCCAAACAAATGAAGCACACAGCACACTGTATAGCCCAACACATCTTCCTTGTCTCTTTTGACAATTTAAATAGAAGGGACCCTTCTCTCTCATGTTTGCTTTGAATCCACAAGCATAGCTACAACATGGAGCTGGATTTTCAGCTGATGCAAGTACAGTTACACCACTTCATAGCAGCTAAGCTCTACCACATGACTCTATGAAAATCAGTGGAGAAATTACTGTTGAAATAAATACTATTAAAGGAATATGTAATGTCAAGGCATGCTTGAATCCCCAAAGGCAAAGCCATATTTCTAAAATACTGCACTGTATGACTCAGTTTCACAATCACAACTTGCAGGGAGTGGACTACTCAAAGTATTAATACAGGTAGTAAGGATTTGCAGGATCTGGCCCTTCTTCATCATGCAATAGATGGAGTTTTAAAAATACGTCAGGCCAGACTCTGAACTCATGGTGATTGCTGTACATCCAGAACAGTTTAAGTTAACTGAAGCCAAAACATTAAGAAATCCACTTAAAAACACATAAGCAACCTTTTGCTTATTTCAGTAGCGAATCCCTGCAGTGAAGGCTCTGTTAGAAACATCACATCAGCAAGGGCTTTCCTTTCTTCTGAACAGAGTTTCTAACATACGTCATTACACAGACTGAAGGATCAATTTCTATGCATAAGCCTAAAACCTTCCTTCTTACCTGATCTTTTTCTTTTGCAGTGGGGTTTGCCTGGGAAAGAACGATAGATTTTTTTTTCTTCATAGGAAAGTGCTCATTGCTGGTGCATCATGCAATAATCTTTATATTTTAAGTGCATAGATAGATGGATGTGGATGGAACCTTTATGTGTAAAGTCAGAGCTGCTGCTGGGGATAACAGAGCAATCCCTGCAGCGTTCTTCACTCAGGAAGATTAAAATAGACTGCTTCTGTTTCCTTCTATAGCTTAGGAAAACCAAAAGCTTTGTATAGGAAAAGAATTATGACGGATGCGAAACAGTCTATGTTTCTCACTCCTTCAGGTCATTTACCCAACCCCTCTCCCCACTGATTGTATATACCAGGTTTCATCCTCTCTTATCTTTGACTGTTAGAAGGAAATCAAACCCGACTGCAAAATCTAACTTAAAGGCAACTTGGATGGAGGGTGGGAAATCTTTCACCACCTATTGACAGCATGCCCAGTAACCTTTATGATCCAGCTTACCAACCTGAGAGTTGTATTTTTGCTTTTGTGCGACAGCAGAGGACATACACTTGGATACGTACACAAGCTAGGTATCTGCACTCTCCTCCTTCCTCCCCACATCTGAACATGCTTTTCCCTCTATTATAAACCCTGAAATTCAATGTTATTTAATTTGCTTTTCTTTTAGCTCAGAGCATAGGAACTGACTGTTCACTACAGAAAATGGCCACTCTAAACAGAACAGAAAGGATATTTTAGCATGTCAGGATGCAGTGGCTGAAAGCAAGGGTTAAAGCAGCACCCAGGCAGTGCCCTGCTGTCACTGCCCAGTAATGGAATTTCCTCTGCCTCTCACAAAACAGGAGGTCCTGGCAGCATGTTTAAGGGTACTTGTGCTTACCCTTCTCACCTCAGACATAGCCCAGGGATTTTGCCCATTTTGAGCCACGACTGAGGGTTGTTTGGAGCACAGCTAAACCTCAAGCCCTGAATAGAAGCGAAGTCCTGAATTTTGGGCATGTGTGACTGTTCACATCAACAGGGGCAGTCTCCTGTAAGGGGCTTGGAATTGAAAACAACTGAAGCACCTCTTTAATTTTAAGTAAAAGTTCAGTGTTATATTTATTGTTTGCTTTTTTTAAAAAAGGTTAAGTTTTCTTTTTGCAAAGCCCCTTTATATATATGTGTATATATATATATATATATATATATATATATAAGAAAGCCTTCATTTTAAAAGGGAACAAACCCAAGCCTATCTCTAGAAATGGAACAACTCCAGAGTTATGCAGAGGCCCCCTAATTGTTGCTGTGTGGTGTTGTGTGAGGAAGGTAGCACTGAGCTTACCTATGAAAAGAGAGGCAAGGAGGAAGATTTTTGCAGAGATTCTCAGCAAGAATTCAGCTGATTATTATTCCGTGGCATCTGTCTCTTTCTACCTTAGGAGTCTATTGCATAAGCGCCTCACAGCTTTAAAAACAAAAAAATAAGGTCATTCGTCATGGAATGTTTTGCTTCAAAAATACAGGTTGCCGAATTAGCATAGCTTAGATCACCCTTACTAGGCAGACTCTTGTCTTAAGGGACCGTCCCAAAGTGTCATCAAATCCCGGGAGTATAAATTTTCCTTCCCTTCTTTATCAGAATACTACCTCCTTTGCCAATCCCCAGTTCTCTTTGTTGAGTATCAGGGAAATGCCACGGGGTTTAGCAGATTAAGTCTAAATGGCTCAAATCCTGCTGGTTTTTTTATCAGTGAAATTCTCACTGTGAGCTCTGCCTATGGAAGGACTTCAGATTTTGAGCATGTGGAAAACTCACTTTGATAAATACAATTAGAATAATAGCTAAAAATCCATTATAGTTCCTTCCATCAAAAGACACCTGCCATTTACAAACATTCTGCATTGAGGTGGCATTAAAGCCTTCTTTTGACTGTCTTGCCAACAGTGAAAACAAGGTATAGAAACAGTGTTTGTTTAGCATGACATAAAGGATCTAAGTACTGCCTTTAAACTGTTAGCTGCTGTTTGCTCTACAAGGTAATCTCCTCATGCAAAACAAACTCTTAGAACTCTTGGAAAAAATGTTCTTAAATCACATTTTCCCAGAGGTCTTAAAGCTCATTTGGATTTGCATTGGGCTGAACACTATCTTGTTTTCTTTTATCTGGAGTTGGTTTAGGGTAGTATTTTTTATCTCAGTAAAGAGGCAAGTTTAAAAGACAATGTTAAAATCACTTAGTTGCTGTTGTGGTCTGAGGCTGTTTGCTGTATTTTTGTTTAATTTCAAAAGCTCAATTATGTAACTTTAAAATGAAGATATTATGCAGAGGTGCTGTTTTCCATATTTTTCTTTTTAACTATGCATTAATGTTCTATTCTATGGATTATCTCCAGGGTAAAAGCGTTAAGACAAAATCCCACTGATTTCAATGGGTACTAACAATAACTATAAATATGATGGCTTTCTATTAACATATTTTGCTATATTTGCGCATTGCACCAGCACAAAAAAAACCCCAAACAAAAGATCAGAACAACTCTGAATGACTTGTGTACCCCAGATACCCATTCCCTTCACTTTGAGTGCACAAGGAATGCTACATTTGCCCTCTCTTTTCATTCTTTCAGATTTCCCCCAGCCTATTTAAGGGTTTAACTCCCTTGAGCTTTCACACACCAGAAATAGTTGCATTGGTGCTGGCCTGGGTTCTGCAAATCCCTGCTAGCAATGTACTGTTTCAGCATCTCAAGTTATTTGGAGTTGAGGGCTGTAAGCTGGTTTCAAATGGCAGAGGTCTGCATTGGAATAGTTACACAGATGCTAAAGCCCTGCTCAAATGATTTTGAATTAAAGGTCACAATGAGAGGAGAGAATAAAGTAGAGTGTTTGTGACTGTGTCCCATCTAAAGATATATCCATACCAGTTCCATCCACACTGTAGTCAGTCTACAGCATACTTCATGGCATGAACACAACTGCATCATATCTACATCAGGACCTATAAAGGCAGAGGAATATGGAATTAAGGATTCACAACAATATTTGAGAAATAACAGATGAAGAGAAAGATGCAAAATGTCTCAGCTTAGGAAGGATTCAGGATAAACCTCTAGGTATAAAATTGCTGAGTAAAGACAGCATGAGAAATTCCACCCACAGAGATAGCACCGCAATATAGAATCACAGAATTATAGAATCAACCAGGTTGGGAAAGGCCTATAAGATCCTCAAGTCCAGCCATTACCCAGGACTGCCAAGACCACCACTAAACCATGTCATTGAGCGTGATGCTGTATAAAGTCCCAGCCAGAGCAATGCAGTGTCAAAGCTCAAAATACTATTGTGGGAAATCTCACTGGTGGGATGGAAACACCTGGAAGGAGTAACAAGGAAGGCATCTGTGAGAAATACTGCCTCCTGGTGCTTTGGGCAGGTACTACCTATGTATCTGTGTCCTGAGCCCAGTTAGACCAGTACCTGTGAAGCAAATACTCATGCCAATCTTTTAAGAGAAACCAAAGGCTGAAAGCAACAGCAAAAAGGTGAAATTTTTCATGCTTAAATAAGAAGGGATGCAAATGCATTATTTTGTTTTTCTGACAAGATGGTGACATTTTATGTCACTCAGGTATATGTTCTGTTGCAGCCAGGCTGCTCTTCTCAGGAGGCAGGGGTACCTTTCTTCCGTGTACTTTGTACTGGCCCATTTGATGTCATTTCCCAGGCAGATCCAAGGTAAGGCTCTGTCAGAAGACTTTAGGAGCAGTGGATTCATATGGCAACACTGTTAGCATTCAAACGAATTCACACATGGTTCTTTGGAAGAGTTACATATGGAAAAATGTTCCAAATGAATAGGTATTAACAACACCCTTGAGAATTCCTGCCAGGGACTCAGTGCCAGGTGACTCTTGGGCTGGCTGTCCTGTTCATTGCAGCCTGTGCAGTGTGGAAGGACACCCGTTGTTCTGAGACTGCAACAAGCAACTGATACTTCCATGTCCTTCGTAAAATGATGTGCACGCAGGAATATACAGGTTAGACACGGTTCATACAGTTTATGTGTGCAGCAAGTGGCTACTTATATGAGACATATAGACTGTACACATTCCCACCTACACCACACTTGAAGTTGTTTGCACTTTTAGTCAAGGTAAGCCAGATAAATCTAGCCTTTTTGGGCTGCTCATCTAGCCCTTGGATGGTACCAGACCAGAACCTGTCAGCTGGAAGTCTGGTCTTCTGTTAATTACGGCTTCTACCTACTCATTCAAAAAGAGTGTTCACGTAACAAAATGAAGTACGCTTCTGTGAGCAAAAATACCTCTAGACAAACAGATTTAGACATTTCCCAGTTTTATTTTTTCCTTCTGCCTTGGAATCGAAGTAGAAACAGCAAAAAAAGAGCTACTGTCTCTCGGCCTTAGTCTTTCTGTGTATAGGGTTTATTCATCATCTGCCTTCCTGTTATTTTCCCTATAAATCCCTTGCTAGGTTGCCTCTTTTCTCCTTTTTTCCTAGATCAGCAGTGGTTTATTTATCCTTTTCCATCCTCACTTATGAAACCTTTTGTTGTTTCTCCCTGCAGAAAACATAGAAAGCCAGAAATATTCCTCTATTTAATAGATGGAAAGTATTTCATTTGTTATAAAATTACCCGTAGCCTGTGATCATTACTTGGTCCACATTCCATGAAACCATGCAAGAGCAAATAAGGAAAAAGTAAAGAAGAGTAATTTACGAAGACAGAGCCTGAAATGTGACCATTTTCCCTTTAAAATAAAAGAATTACATATACATTTTACCTTCAAAGAGGTGTATCTTGAAACAGACTAGTAATATCCTTGTATTCATCTATTCTGGAGTTTATAATTTCATTTAGCTAAGCCCTTAGTGAAAAATGAGAGTCTTGATATTGTTTTTTTCTGCCCAATGGCTCTGTTTAAGATCTCTTAGAGCACTGGACAGTCTTAAGATCAAAGTTTAATTCCTCCTCATTTTTTTTTTAACAGACTTGTGATGTCAGACAGTCCCTTTCATCTCTATGTGTTTTAAGATCTGTAGCAAAGCAGCTGGAGATCTATTGTTGCAGATAATTGTGGGCAGATAGATCAGGAACGATCCCTTTTATAATTTTCAGCACAGGAAGTGGCATAAAGCTCCTGTCATGACTTGCACTGAGCACTGCAAGGCAATATGTATATTTGCACATAGAAGAGAAAATGTATTTACATGAGCATTCGTCTACAGTAAGTGTCTAAGAGGAAAGTTGAAACAGCACCTAGTTTCTGTCCTTTTTACATACAGAAAAGCAAATTGTCTGCTGGAGGAAATCCATGTATCTTTATTGACGTCAGTATAGCCATGACAATCTAATCACCTGAGGATCTGTACCAGATTTTGTGTATCTGTCCTCACACACAAATACGTGTACATACACTACTGTAAATGAATGCTGACAACAGCAATGGATGGCAAAATAACTGTGAACAAAGAGAAAACCATTAAGCAGCATTTTGATTCTTTGTGTAATAGGTTTGTAATGTTTTTGCATGGTATTCTAATGTAAACTGGTAAAGGGAGTTCTGTTGCAGCAGGATTGTAAAGACGTATTGGCTGTGTTTGATGATGGTTTTTTTCTTTTCTCTACCTTGTGCATGCACCCTCAGTCTGCTTCTCACACAGGTATTATTTTTATTGCTTTTGCTAAGATTATGCTTATTGATCAGCTTCATGTACTCTGAAGTTGCATTTTCTGAGGAGGATAGAGGTGGATCAATACTTCCCATGATTAGTCACATCTAAGAGGGAACATTTTGGTGGATCTGATGTGATTTTTAATAAGAAATTAAATATGGCAAAACTTATCCTTCTTCCTTCTTTTAACTGAAAACAAGGCGGTCTGTGAGCTGCACAGCTAATGAAGCTTGGCTTCCAGGAGATTCGTGTCACAGTTACATTTTCTGATGCCTGACACGATGTGAGTTCTGATCTAAGCTTCTCCTGGTGTTGAGGCTTGTGTAACATCTCTCTCCAACATGGAGATGCCTGTGTGGAGTAACGGCTTCAGTTCACTCAGCAGCCTTTCACTCTTCCTCAGTGGAGAACCTACAAAGTTCTCTCTGTTGCACCCTGCCAGCTATTTTCATGGAGCTTGTTAGAGATTAGTAGCTCTGAGATTGCCGTTACTCACTCAAACTTGGTTGAAACTCACAGTGGGATCTCCAGTTACAAAGTAGGAGCCAACATAGACACACACACACACACTGAGGCCTGCATGCATAGAAGGGAAAAGGAAAAGATTATTTGGTCACAGAGAACACGTTTTGCTCAGGAACCTTGGCAATAAAGACCAAGTCCCAGATAGTTTTTTTAATTAGCTGACTAGTACTGAAATGGCTGAACAGTCCAATCCGAATCTGTGATCTTTTCCTGCAGTTGGTGTTCTCTGTGCAATAGCCTCTTAGAAGACTTAGAATATCAAAGTTAGAAAGAGCTGTGAAATTACTGAATTCAGGGGGCACATTGGTGGAGGTTTACCATTAGCAAAAGGAGTCTGTTTCTCCTTCTGGCTTTGCATATGAAGGTGGTGGATCACCTTAATCCACCTGCCAGCATTTGCATGCGCATGGGCTGCTGCTGGGATGGTTACTACTACAGAGGTTAACTTGTATTTGCTGAAACATGCTAAGGCGTCTATGTCATTCTCAAGAGTGGCAGAAAATTGACACTGAATTTATTACCAATCTTAAGGAGGCTTGAGATTTTCTTCAGGTTTTGCTGTACTTTGCATATTTGTTCAAATTCTGACCTTTCTATTAAAATTCAGGACCTTGCCGTCAATCTGTTTGTTTGTGCAATGCTGATTTCAAGGCTGTTCACAGTACCTTGCTCCAGTGGGAGAGCTGCTCTGACAGCACCTCCTTCAGCCTCAGCATCCAGCATCTTGGTGTTGCTGTGCCTGGGTGGGTACTGCCTCCATGGAACATCCTTGGATCTGCCTCCTGGAGCAGTGTTGTTTTGGACCTGGGGTTCTTAAAGACTTTATACGTGATAGCATTTTCCATGGAGCCAAGCTCAGACCTCTTTCCTTGCTTTTGCCCCTCTGTGAGGAATACTGGTTTTCTGTTGAGCTGTTCCAGGACAAGTTTCAGCTCTGCAGTCAGTTCAGAATTCTCACAAATGTCCTTGTCTTTCATTTGCTGGTTTTTAATTTGCAAATCCATTCCCAGTAGGATGCCAGTAAATTGCCTGTGTCTGCCTAGGTACTCACATGCCATTCTTCACCATAGTAACTGAGTATCTTTGGATTTGTCCTGAGGGCCCATGCTGATATCCATGCACACTGGACCACTAACTTTTATCTGAACTAGTGAAGAACCTGAGCAATCTCATCCTTTTTCTCTGAGTATTCCCTCATTCTCACACCAAAGATTTCCCTTCAAACAGCTTTCTTCTATCATGTTTTGTGCCAATAGATCTATAACCACTCAGACTCCTGATGTAGATAGACTGCACGACTCTGATAAGTAATTTGCACTGTTCTACCATTTAGGTGAGCCAAAGAGTCAGGTTCTGTTGTCACTTAACTGTAAATCTGAGTGCTGAACTCACTTAACTAAGTGGCTTCAAGCTTGGAGAGATACAACACTCATATGTTAACTTCTAATGTTACGAATCTTCTTGAGCTGACTTCTGTCCCACCACTGGGGGTAGTTAGTTTGTGTTACCTATTAGCCTACTAGACTCTGTGCATACTTGACATGGCAATCATTTGGGATGCCAACTGCTGTAATGTCTCCCCCAAGAACTGTTTATTACTCATTTGGGAAAATACTGATCTCCATGTTAGCTGCAGCAACATCTGCTTCTGGTCCCTTGTTTTTGCCAAGAAAGGAGTGAGTTTCTCATCTTTGTCAAGCTGAATACGTAAGTATTGACTTCACTAGACATGCTCTGACTTGAGCTGTTATACCACCTTTATCACTTCATTTACCACGGCTCTTACACAGCCAAGCAGATAGGGAATACTGGGTTGTATCCTTGATGGATTGATTCCTTGTGTTGGCAAGGAATTTCAGTCTCAGACATTTAAAGGTATTTAGACTCCCAAAAGTGGGAGAAAGAATCTACTCGTTTCTAAGGGAAGGACCAGCCTTCTGCCAAGCTCCATTTGCTTTCAGCAAGTTACTTGACAGGTAGGTGGAAGAATGGAAATACTGGTGACAGAGGAAGAGGGGAAGAAGAAGATGAGAGGCACCTATATTGTACCTCTACTGTGCGCTAAGGGCAACCTTCAGGCTGGTTTTAAGTCTGTATTAACCTACTCTTCAAATGCCAAGCCTGAAAGCATGGATGGAGCGTTGCCTCAGGACTACATCCCAGCGGTGTGCACATCTGTGTGCTCACCAGAGCCTCTGCAGCAGTCACAAGATAGGCTATAACATCCTTCTGCATTCTGCAGAGGTTGTCTGTGCAGGGAGATACAAGCTGGTGGAAGAATAGACAGCAGAGGGGAGGAGTTACATGGGAAAGGGGAGAGAGCCCAGTGGAAACTCTAGAATGCAGGCGGGCCACAAGCCGTATAGCCTACAGTAGAGGCTGTGAAGTTTCTGAATGCCGGGTTCATTTAATGTGCCACTGTAATGATGCTTCCGTGTAGCTGGGGAGAAGGAAGGAATGACAGGGGTTTACTTCTATTCTCATGAAGCCTCTTCCTCTGCATACACTGAATATTATCCTTAACAGGTACTGACTGGTTGAAGCCACATCCCCAGTAGGCAGCTCCTGGGCTTAAGGAAGAAGCCCACTGCGGTATGTCCAGAGTGTGTGTCACTAGTTCTTATCACTGTAGGATGGTAAATTTGTCAGATCATCTAAAGCAATGCAGTTTAACTTGGTTGGGCAGTGTCTGGGAGATCTCCCAAGAAATACCCAGAGTGCTAGGAGAGGACAGTGGAGTATGTCTGCAGATAGCATCATTTTTGGGATATTTACCTGGCGTTAGCACCTATTTTCAGATTAGATGATGAGGACCTCGACCACCTGTGTCCCTTCACAGGATATACACATGCAGAGAGCAAAAGTGTTATCCCTGTTCACATGCTGGTGTAAATTTGTCAGCATGTTCCTTTCACTGCTTTGCTTAATAGAAAACAGGCACCATTCTTCATTATCTTCCTCTTGTGAAGTTGTTACCTCCAGCACAAATGATAAGCATAAGGAATCAGGGCCATTCTTCTGCTGCAGTTCTTTACAAGGCTTCATTGTGGGCTGCTTTGGCCAACTCGCAAATCTAACACCAGAAACATCTGCACTTCAGAGAGGAACTCATATATACAGTAATACTGCGTTTTCTGAAGTGCTTTGGGAAATAATACTCTTACTCAAGGGGAAATATTGCTAATGTATGTCCCTATCAATATGTAAAAGTGCAGCAAGTAGCAATTACGTACACTTTCGTAGAGTCATAGAATCATAGAATTGTTAGGGTTGGAAAGGACCTTAAGATCATCTAGTTCCAATCCCCCTGCCATAAGCAGGG